>JASAND010024832.1:0-67445 GCA_030248195.1 Trissonchulus latispiculum
GAAGCGAAAATTTTCAAAGTTGGAAATTTTGACCAAACTTTTGCGACTTGTAGTACTCGTCGTGACGATTCCAACGATACCAAAATTGTCCAGTTTCGTTGAGTATTTAGCTGGCACGGAGCTCGAACGGGTCTCCAAGGGCCGCACTGAGCCTTTTACACCCATATTATAGGGGAGCGCTCTCGCGCTCCCCTATAATACATATTAATTATGTAGTTGGATATGCCTGGGTTTATTTTAGGCGACAAAAGTGGGGAAGGGAGAGTGGGGGGAGCCCCCACTAGTGGGGGAGGGGAGGTAAAGTGGGGGGAAACCAAAGTGGTCTAAAATTGGCGCAGCCTGTTTTCTACATATTCTGCTGTAACTATGCTAAAGCGTGCTCAAAAATTGAGTTTCGAAGCCGGAAACGTTTTGAAAATTTTTACCAAAAATTTTGGCATTTTCAGGGCACCTTAATATTGAGTGGGGGGAAGCCTAAAAACGTGGGGGAAGAGGTCGAATGGGGGGCGCCCAGTAAAGTAAACCCAGTATGCTAGCGTAAAGTTTAGCTAAATTGCTACTAAATTAGAGAGAGCTTCTAACATTGAGTACAGGGCTAGTGTTTTCGATTGATTTGTGGAAATCCACCCAAGCCAAAGTTTCCTTGAAAGCTGTTCTTCTGTCCGTTCACACCCTGACTTTGTTTCAATATTTTTCTTCGTTGATTTGGCTTTTGCTTCTTCTGAGATTGTGACTAGGGTTGTGCTCGAACCGTGAATCGTTTCGGGCTGGTCAAGCCGTGAATCGGTTCAGGCCACTCGGACCCTAACTCGAGCTTCGGGCCGGGCTCGGAATGGCCCTGGCCCGAACCGAGCCCGAACCGAAGAAACAGTTCGGCCCGACCCCGAGCCCGGCTCGAGAAATGTGCAACGGCACAGCCCTAATTCTAACAATATTTTTGTGGCATTACCTTGGGCAATGAGCAAAGTTCTTCTATAGTTATCAACGTGTTAGTTGATAAAAACATATTTATGGTTGAATTTTCAAAGCGTTTATTGATTTACAGGCCTTTGCAGATTTACAGATTTACGGCACAAAGAGGGATTCAGTATAACATACATGTACGATTTTAATTTTCGGTTTTCTCATTACGCAAACGGGAAGCTCATTTTTAAAACTGTTTTATAGGCTAATTTTAAAGGACAAAGTTTGGAAAAATCTGGTGAAACTGAAATATTGAACTTGATAAGATCGTGCCTCTGTTATCATAACAAAAATTCTGGGGAGCAGGGTTTTTTTTGCGTCCAGATGTGCGTCTGGACGCAAAGTTTCTTATCCGGACGCAATGAAATTTTAACGGGACGCAAGCTAGACGCAACATTATTTCGGGAGAAAATTCACTTTTGTAAGAGTAAAAACTTTAAATGTTTCCAGTACCAATTTTTCCGTTTTTTCCAAAAATTTCTTCGGGTCCTGGGGGCTCTGCCCCCAGACCCCCGGTGTTTCCCACTTTGTCATGGAATGCCAAGGTGCAAGGTCATGCCTCAATGTTACTCAATGTTATTTGTTAAGTTGTTGCCCACCTGCATCCATATCAGATCTTTTCGAACTCATAAATTTCACTTCAATAAATATATAGATGTTACTTGATGCATAATCGTGAACATTTATATTGTTTTCATTGAACACGTCAGACAGGATCAAGATTGTAGTAAAGTAAAACCCCGAAAATAACAAATTTGTAACTGTAGCAGGAGCAGAATATCCAAATTTTTTGATTCTTCTAAAAAACGTTTTTCGCAAAAAAAACACAAATTTCAATTTGAATTATATATGTAAAGAAACGGATTTCGGTTAGGTAAGGCTTTTAGCCGACTTAGGTACTGAGAGGTCTCTGAAAGTCTCAATTCCTATTTTAATTCTCTCAGCCCTTTCTAGTTACTCAAGTTTGGGGGTCGGGCAAACTTGTCTTGGATTTGATATTTACTACCTTTTTCTCAAGCTATTCCTAAACATTTCATTAATTTTTAATACTTTAATTAGTTTAAGTATATTATAACATTGAAATATCGGAATGTGTGTCAATAATATTGAAAATTACTCAAGGTTTTACGTTAGATGCAACAAAACACAGGTGCCAAATAAAATCTTTTTAAACATTTCCATTACGGATTATTCTGGAATTGCAAAAAATTCTTCAACTTCTGGGGGGCTCTGCCCCCCAGACCCCCCGCCGTGTACATTGGCCGCATCTCTATTTTATAGGCACCCTTGTAATCGTACATTTTAAGCAGCATCAACTTTCTAAATGTGTAAATAGTGTTACACTTTAGGAATTATCAAAATTTTTAAAAATAAAACAATTTTTTTGCACAGAAAACACGATAAAACAAAAATTCTACCTGGACGCAAAATTTCTTAACCGGACGCAACTTAAACTTAGCGGGACGCAAGGTTGACGCAAATCCGAAAACCAAAAAAAAACCCTGCTGGGGAGGGTAATCGAGACAAGACCTCTACAAATTAAATAGTTGAAAGTTCTATGCTTTCGTTTACAGACATTTTGCTCCTTGCAAATAACGTAGTTTGGTATTTCCGTAGCTTACTAACTTGTTATAAAGATTTCTATTTTTTCTTTTTTCCATTGACTCTGTTTTAGAAATATATATGCGTATATTTGTTATTGATTATAAAGCTAAAAAGTGTTATGATTCTGTGTATATATTGCTCATTTTGTGTGGCTATTGTTGCACTCACTCTAAGTTGATTGATTTAGCTACGTATAGGTCTATATTTTTGCGTAAAATATGCTTATATACATACGTACTGTTGACGTCCATATTGCTGATATACCTCTTTAAACCTATTGTTATAAATGAGTTATACGTTTTCTTCGTATTCCTTTTCGTTAGCGTTCTCAGGTTTATTTATAGCGCTGAATTCATACATAATATAGTTGTAATTTTATTGCAGACCTAAATTTTCTGTTATGTTATTTTGATGGAATTATTGTCGCGTGTAATATTTGTGCCGTTTTTCCTCCATGTTTACTGTTCTTTTCAGCATCTCATTTGCAACTGAAAATTTGGAGAGCTGTAAGTAATTTTTAACTAACTTTTGTTTTACTGTGATTTTTGAAAACATTTTATTTATATACATCTCCCTGTTAGGTTTAACGTTATTTATAAATAGCTGGAATGGGTGTCATAATGTACAGGTGTTCCGAATTATCAACACCTTATTACTTCAAAAATACAATGTAATTGATTGTCCAGGTTAAGGTGGGGTATACCCAGGGGTTTGCACAATTTCTTCGGAGAGCACTAGTTTTTGCATGCAAGTATGTAACATACTATCATAGTTAAAAGTTAATATAAGGCTATATCCTATGACATCCGAGCTGTCCCAAACTGAAATTTTTGTACTCAGTCAATTTTGCAGTTGAGTATACACAACAAGTCCTAAGGTTCCTTTATGTTCACAAAGAAATTCAAGACATTGGTTCGTAGCAATTCGGAGAAAACTTTAAAAAGTTCGACCAATGCCTTGCACGAAAAATGCCGTAGGTCAGCGAATTTGTGAGGCTGCTGTGAACGCTGTGAAAAATGAAAAGCATCGAAACTATGAATTATTTTGAAGGACCCCAGGTAATAATATGTGACAAAGTTTGAACGCAATCGGAAAAATTATTGTCATTAGTGTATTTGATACCCCCCCCCGTAAACAGGACTTGAGAGTGTTGCTAACCTGCCCTCTCCGGTCGGGCTGTCCCACTCTTCTCCGGCTGTCCAAACTACGAGCAAATGGCAGCAACACGAACTATTTGATAGTTTTCAAGGCAGATGATTGTCAATATATGTATATATAGGTATAGACCAAAAACCCATCACCGGCCAGCCGGTCCGAAAGGTCGGTGTCCGTTTAAAAGGTCGAAATTCAAAACGTCTAACGTTCATTACGTCTACGAAAGCATTAAGGTCCTAAGTTAGGCAGTTGTGCCATTTAGGTGTAATAGCGAATTAATTGATTCTCTCATTTATTATCATTCTGAAATTGTCCACGTCTATTATCTTTGTCTATGTTTTCAGAGATCATACAAATATTTTGCATCATCATCGTCTGTTCTATTTTGTTGTCATACTTGTCCATTGGCATTGTTCTGGTATTGTCCCGTTTTTTTATGAAATGTTTATTAGTACACAAAAGACACATTAGATTAGATTATTATATAATACCTCCGCTTCTAGCATATGTTTGTTATTTTATTCATTTTTTGTTTTGTGCTATTTGAATTACCTACGTATATTATGTTATATATACCTCTTATTTTTTCTTTTCGATGTCTGTACTCACTGTACTATTCCGTGAAGTTTACTTATACGGTATCTATTCAAGTGAATTGTAGTTGACAGTAGAAGGACTACTGAAGCTATTTAAGCGCTAAATCTTTAGTTATCTAACTTTCTATAAACCATTAAAAATTAAGCAGACACTTTACAAGCACAATTTCTTCCCTTATCAGATGTTCTTATCTGGAGGAGTGCCTTAAAGATTCTATTCATATTAGATTACTTGATATAATTTGACATTTTTTCGCGCAAGCAATAATCAATGTTTAATTTTAATTAATAAAATTATCGATTTTGGTATTCTTTATGTTCCAGAATTTCCTAGAACAAATAAAATGTAGCAGCATGGCACGGTCACAATCAGCCAAGGGAGATACATGGCTACAAATCTTATTTATTTCAGTCGTTCAATTCAATTTATTGTGTTAACGTAATTTAGCTGTTTCATAATTAGATGGTGGCGGTGGCTTTCCAGCCCGATTCTGAAGCTTCATTAGTCCTTTTGTCGGTTTTAGTGTCGTATTTTAGATTTATTAGATTTCACTTTTGAATGAAGTTTAGTATATTTTTGTTTTGCTGGGCATTGCATTGACTCAGGATTATTTTATGATACAAGATATATGTGCACAAACGCAGCGGTAATTATGTATATTTAGTTTGTTTCTTGTTTTCAGTGCAATTTAATTGATAGTTTCGAAAGCTGAGGTAACGAAATCTGACAATAATTTTACCAGTCTTTATACTTTTGTCGATTGGACAAGTTTTGTCATTTAAAAACTGCAAGCCTATAGCTTTTGTGTCGGCAGATAGATAGATAGATATTCGAAAAGACTATGTGCATGCATATAGCTATTTTAAAGTTTTATTTAGCTTGCGCTTTTCGCAGTAAACGTTTAGCTTAATGTATGTAGTAATGTAGGCGTGTTAGTCGACACAGAGTTGGAGATGGACACATTTTTCTTGACCGCAACCGCCCCGCGACCGCAGTCGTCGTGACCGCGACCGCCCGCGTCCGCGACCGCAGCCCGCATGCTAATTGTGTGACCGCAAAATTTTGAGTTAGTGAGCTTTAAATCTGTGTAAAAAGTCCACTTTCTCGCATATTTAAGGTATGTATTTTCCCTATTTTTCGATCGCGTAACTGAAATTGTAAAAGGATTTGATTTTTGTAATGGTTATTTTCTCTGAAATTGTTTAATAAACAAACAAGCTCATTATTTTGAGGGAAAAATTTTTTCCGATTTTGTTCATAATTTTCAAGTTTGGACGCTTATTTTTCCCAAATCAAATGATCAAACTCAAACCCCTGGAAAATAGTCCGCGGCGACTGTCCCAACGCGTGTGCCAAGCCGCTTTCCAATTAATTGCAAGAGTTCAGAGAAATTCGTGTTCAAAGCAATCCAATTGCCATTTTTAAAATTTCACATTTTTGTTGCTGAGTTTACTGGTTAGGCAGAAATGCCAGATAGAGCTCTCCGTTGGGATAACATGAATTGTAGGAGTACAAATGTGGCCAATACTTGACTACCGACCTGTATTCTTGAAGCTGTCAAATCTGACAAAATTTGATTTTTTGAATAATGGTCCTTTTTTGACTCAAAAAGTTTTTGGCGTTACCATTGAAATCGTAAGGAGTCAAAGCATACTCGAAACAACAAAGTTGTTGGTATTGGTAAGAGCATTCGAATGACTTTAGGTTTGTAGGTAGGGTGACTAATTTTGCTGATCCCGCAAAATGAAAAATTTTCTAAAATCAAATTAGACAGAATTAGAAATAAACAAATTTCGGTAAGGACTGACTGTACAGCTTGTCCACCCAACAGGCAAAGCATTTAACGTAGTAAAACAAAATGAAGAATAAATATAAACCTGAAGATTCGTCCAGAGGACCACTTATGGCAATGGAAATACGTAAAATATTTAGGAAAAATTGAAAATTTTTGCTACAAATTGGCCCAAATTGCGAAGATTTGATCGAAATTTGCGGTCATTGCGGTCAAGAAAATTTGACCGCGACCGCCCGCGGGTACCCGCGACCGCGTCCAACTCTGAGTCGACACCAAGGGACTTCAACACACTTCTGTTATTTTGGATTTTTGGATCATTTGGAAGTTTAGTCATAAAGATCCTTCGTGAAGCTAGTTTATTTGGGTTGAGTTAGTCAATGGTAAGACTATGACACTAGGCCTATCCTTTGTTATCAGAGCAAAAACTACTAGGATCTTTTCAGGATAACCCCCCCTGGCCCAGATTCCACAAAACTTGACCAAATGAGCTGAAGTTTGGTATGGGTATGTTTTCGACCACGCTAAGTTCAAATGTCGCAAAAATTCTCAACTCGCGAAATTCGATTTTTTTCGATTCGTAGGGGGGAACGAAGAGGAACCGAAAAAATTTTGTCTTCGGTTTAGCTGAAAAGTTGTATTCATGGGTTTTCGAGGTCGCTGAACAGAAATCTGAAGTACGTTTTTCGAGTCAGCTTTTCGTTCGATAGCTCAGTTAAGCACTTTAGCTTTGGTTTATCTTCAGTAGTCGGAAATTCATTCGTCAGAAACTAACTTTTCAAACTTTGATTAGTCAGAATTTAGGTTTTTGAAATAATATAAATTTAACTTTCATCTGTCATTTGTCAGAATTTCATTAGAATTTTGCATAAAGGAAGTTTATTCCTGTCGCAAAGTCTTAACAAAACAAGACGGCTGATCTTGACGGTAATGTTATAAAATGGCCTCTAGTCGACTCAGATACATATATGTACCTTGGCTTCACCACCAGCAACGAGAAAAACTCTTCAAAAGGGTTCCCCAACAACTGGGTTGGTTCCGCCTACACCTACCTATAGTAGTTACATCTTACAGAAGGAAATAACGATAGGCTGTTTCGTTCTAATCCTAAAGAATCCGCATGGCCAAGAGTACGTAATGATTGTTGGATTATGTACTAGAGGTGGGGCCGGTTCCAATTTTCGAAACCGGTTCCGGTTCTAGCTGCCGGTTCCCGGTTCCAAGTAGAAAATTTGTAGTTACATGTTCAACATTATTTAACATTTGATGCAGGTAGGTCCCCTGCAAGGCTTGTACAATCCAAATGACAAAGCAAAGCTGCAAAACAATCCGAATAAAGCTATAATAAACAATTGGGTGTTTGGATTTTAAAATTTCGGCTTACTTTGAATTAGCTTCGGTACAAATGCTGTTAGGATACGCAGCATACATTAAAACTTGTCTTTAGTCTGATGATCGAGCAAACTGTTTCAACAATCAGCGGTACTGTTATACTGCGTATCTAAAGACAGACAGTGCTTTCTAAACAGAATCTTGAAAACAACAAACGCTTCATTCAGCAAAGCATACTGTAATTAAGATACTGGTGATAATCATAAAATGTCTTTGACAACAGTATCTAAAGAAGAAAATAGTTTTCAAAAATTTGTAGTTTCAGTTTCAATTCCAGTAACTGTAGGTAGATTTATTTCACTTTTACATCCTCCATATTTCGGTTTCAGGTCTGAATTTGTTCAGTTTCAGCTCAAACTAGATTTTAAGTATCAATCTTAAAAAGTCTAGTTTGAAAAAGATAATATAAATAAATATGAATGGCAACTCTGTGAATTGCAACTACGAACTACGAAAACCAGCTTTTGGAAATTTTGAACTTGCAAAAAACTAGCTCAAGCCCAATTTTAAGCGTGGAACCGGCCGGTTCCAAATCCACCGGTTCCCTGTTCTAAAAATCCTTCCGGTTCGGTTCCGGTTCCAACCGGTTCTAGTGGAACCGGCCCCACCTCTATTATGTACTCTTGATATGACTCAAATCATCAAGGGTCTTTTTGGGGAAGAGTTAAGGGCTACAAAAGACTTTATTTATCGGGAAGGGCCCTAAGATTGTGCCGGCTGGCTAACGGCTTGCAAATCAACAATCAGAAATTTACACGATTTTATTTACGACACGATTAATAAACCAAGAATTCTACCTGGACGCAAAATTTCTTACCTGGACGCAACTTAAATTTAACGGCAAGGTTGACTCAAATCCTAAAACCATGGCCCTGCTTGATGCATATCCAATTTTTGTCCTAGTACTGTCGGTGTCACGGTGCAGTTTTTCCCCCGGTGTAAAATTTCCCCCCTGAAAAACTGCACCGGTGTGGATTTTCCCCCGGAAAAATTACACCGGTGTGAATTTTCCGGGGGGAATTTTGCACCAATGCAAAAATAATGCAGATTTCAGTCAATAAATTGAGTTGGCTCATAATCGAAGCAACTAATTATACTTTGAAGTTGGAATATAATTACCATAATAGGCCAAAATAATTATTCGTTATAATAGTTCGTCTGAGATACAAAATTAAATCTAAATTTATAATAAATAAAATTTCTTGAAAAATCTGAAATTTTGCAGCATTAACTAAAATCGTTGTTTCATTCAACTACTTTTGTCACATTTTATATATCTTAATTAAGAAAAATGTTTAATATATATATACGGCCTAAGCCTATCAA
Organism: Trissonchulus latispiculum; assembly: GCA_030248195.1. Taxonomy (NCBI): domain Eukaryota; kingdom Metazoa; phylum Nematoda; class Enoplea; order Enoplida; family Ironidae; genus Trissonchulus; species Trissonchulus latispiculum. Next base: position 8,831 of record JASAND010024832.1, read on the forward strand.
CTCTAATCTTTCTTAGGTTTCTAATATTTTATGATTTTATATCAAAGTAAAAATATGCATAAATTGAAGCATGGAAACCTTTATCTCCGAGCCCAAACCGTTAAGCAGGAAAGGTACCCAATTGAAAATTTATTTTTTGTTTCATAGAAACTATATAAAGCAATCAATGCATTCAATAAAGTCTAATAAAAATTTAAGTTCAATTAAATCAGTGCTAATTTCTAATCTTATTAGGTTTCTGATATCTTATTTATAAGTAAAAAATAAAAAACTAAAAATATAATTGAAATTTTGGAAATTTTAATCTCAACACAGGTCAATCGTGAAATCTTTTCCTGCTGAGGAAAATATGCAAGGAAAGCCTACAAAGTTCGTGTTAACGTGGACAATTTAGGTTATTTTAATTAAATGAAATTTCAATTTGCAAACTGAAAATTTTAACTCCAATTTAATTCAACAAAATTTGAAAAATTTAAAAATAAATTATATATATTTGTTCAACTTAAAGATTTCAACTCGGACATTAAATCTCCCATATTTAAAGTAATTTATTTTTATTTGTAAATGAAAACATAAAATATTAGAAACCTAAGAATGATTTGAAGTTATCAGCTATTTAATTATTTCCTTATTAAGGTTTATGCAAGTAATGAATAATTATTTTGGCGGATTACGCTTACCATATTCCATCTTCAAAGCATAATTAGTTGCTTCGATTATGAGCCAAACTCTACTTAAACTGAAATCTGCATTATTTCTTGCATTGGTGCAAAATTTCCCCCCGGAATATTCACACCGGTGTAATGTTTCCGGGGGGAAATCCACACCGGTGTAGTTTTTCCGGGGGGAAAATTTTCAAGGGGAAAAATCACACGGTGACATCGACGCTGGAGCAGGAAAATGTTGGAGAAGAAGAAGAGTGTACATAGAGTATACATGAAAAGAAGAAGAGTGTACATAAACTATACATGAAACTAAATCTGTGGCAATATATTTTCAAAGGCCGAGAGCCCGAGAGTATATATTTTGATTATATCTACATTGTTGTCTAATAAAACTTTAATTTGTTGTCAATCAAAAAACAGCAACAGCTACAGTGGGAGAAGTTAGCAGTGAGTTAGGTAGTACAGTTTAGCGTGGCGTAGTTTAGGCGTAGCCTCTGCTTTTTAGCTTAGCCAGATTTAAGTTTATGTTAAACATAGTTGCCCTAAATTGTAAATTTGTGATTGTTGATTTGCAACCCGTTAGCCGGCCGGCGAGCGAAAGTCGTCAAACACTACTTCCAATCAACTGCCCGCAACCAGCAGCCGTACACAAACCAAGACTTTCAATCGAGTTTTGAGGGCCTTCGGTCAATCGTGGCTTCGGATCCCAAACCTCCACTCTAAACTTAGACAGCCCTATCGCAACAGTCCGCCGCCAGCACAGGCAGCCGTCCTCCCAACAGGCTGGAGCATTCCGGAAGCCACCAATAATTATTAGGGCACCGAATCAGGCAGAACTACTCAGAACCAATCCTGAGCTACGCAGGACCCAGTCAATCCGGCAAACTGGAACTGTGTCAAACAACCGGCGCACCCATCGCCATAGCAAGCGTCAGCCAACAACGTACATAGTGCTCGAGCCGGTTCCGCCGGACGCGGTAGACTTCAACTTTTGACAATGTTTCAGCATAAGTAAGTTTGGCGTTCCACTGAGGCACATTATAGAAATAGAATTATTCGTCACTATTTATTTGTCCAATAAATGTTTGTAAACTAAGAACTGGATTAGTAATTGTGCCTTAATTAACGTTTTTTGGATTGTGTACAGAGCAAGCTAAGCCAGAAGTTTAGCCTTATTAGACGAAATCGAAAACTTTTAAAAGATTTTAATATTTTCCGGAAAACCGGGTCATGGGGTCAAGCCTAAGCGACCCAGCCCCATCTGAGACATTCTGTAATTATAAACGGTTACAACACTAAATTCTGTATTTAGCGCGTGAGTGTGCTGGTGTCTGTTGCGACTTCATGTATTCACAGCAAAAGCTTAATGCTGCTAAGCTTAGACCAGCAACCAGCAGAAATAGAGCATCTTGAACTTGCAGCAACTTCAAAGGCTCATCAAATATAGGCTGTCCAGTCAGATAATTATCTTCAGTGACTGCCGGTGTTCCATAGGCATCAGAGTAGTGCTTAAATAATCGCAGATAAAAGGCATCCACAGACCCAGCTGAAAAGGCCCTTGCAATCTTTTCCGCAAATCGCACCGACTTTTTGCGATACATGTAGCCGAGCGGCGCACTGCGAACGTTTGCATCGTGTTTCATGGCAAGACGTCCACCGCTAATGCTAACCATTACCTGTGCCATGACTGCTTCTGTGGCCAAGATAGGGCAACTGTAGAGTTCAGCTTTCTCTTGCATTATTTGAAACGCTTCAAAGGGTGTGTGGGAGCTTCGTAGCTTAGTTGGAGGATTCGCCAATTCAGCTTCAGCGAACATTGCAATTTTTTCGCTTTCGTTCACACTGAGACCATTAGAGATGGGGAAAAGGAAGCTGTAAACTTTTGAAAAATATCCATTTACCATCAAATGGCAAGTTTGTTGCTTCACCTTATGCGCTAGCTCCAAGTCGTCTGAAAATGGTTCAAACTCTTTAAAACGTGGTTCATTCAAACCGATGCTCAGTAGATGACTGTAAGTAGCCAAGATAAGGGCAAGTCCCATACCAGAGCCTGCCAAGACACATCTGCAAACGCTTGCACGAAGAGTGTCGTAACGATAATTGGATAAAATAAGAGGATCACTTAGGATTAAAGCCACCTCGCCAATAGCCAAAGAGCAGAGCAAGATCAACCAGAGGCGCCAATCGAACAATGAAGATATACCCTGTTCAGTTTCTGCGGCTTCCTGTTTGAAGAACACGAAGGCCAATTCTTCGCCAGCAATCCCTGTAACTAAATGAAGGGCTTCCTCCATATGAAACTGGCCCATTTGAATCATATAAATCGTCATATCTGCGGTGCCATTTTTAATCAGATTATAGGCTTCCTTATAGGTTTGTGTCTTTTTCCAGACAACGTCAAATCCAAAAGCTGTGAGAACATAATATGCAACTCCTACGTCAACACCGGGATTTCTGCATTTTTCAGGGAACTGATCAAAACAATATCCTCTGTAAGGTTCAAATCCTGAACCAGTTAGAATTATTTCTTCATCCATGTTTCTTAGAATCCTAAGCTAAATTGTGCCAACAGTAAGAGCAAACTCCTTCAGACAAGATAAAACTTTGAACAGCCTGCATTAGCAAGTAGTTTAAAGCAAACATTCATAGCATGAAACGTTCAAGTTACATGAGTTGGACCTTTAATTTGTTGTTCTTATTGGGGTCCCTTCCATTTCCACATGATACCTAAACAGCTAAACTAACAATTATATAGGTAAAAAGCACGAAGGTACAGTATCAGATGACTCCAGAAGAGGGGAAAGCTGAAAAATGCATTTCCGGGAAATTCCAATTATGAGTAACCAACATGGTTATGGTAATCAATCATCCCTCTTCTATAATAAAAATTAGTGCAACACGATAGATTCTACGTAGTTTGTTAGTTTATCTCCTTCCTGATTAATTCAACTACTATTAATTCAATGCTAGTATATAAGTTTAACTACATATATTCCAATTTGTTTCGACAACGGCATTCCAATGATATACGACGCGGCGGATTTACTAAAGTCTGACCAAAAAATGTAGAAAGCGAAATTGTTCTCTTTATATCTCAAAAACGCTTCAAGATAGCAACCACACAGTATATATTTTCTGAACCGGACTAATGAGATCTTTCTTCTCGTGAAAACATTTTTTGAAATTTCCCGTGCGATTTCAAAGGGCGCTGCTTTTATATGTACAGAAGGATTGGTACATGGTACTGCCGCGATTTTTTCAGGATTTTTCGCCTTGTATGAAAGTGCCACACACCAAATTTCAACTTTTTTGGCTGAAAATTGCATGAGTTATTAAATTCTTTAGATTTTCAAAATCCTTTGATCTTTGCCGCTTTTTCGACTTTTCGACGAAAGCGTCTTCTAAAAATGTCACTACAGTTTGGGAACGAATTCCAACTTAAGGGGGGGGGGGGGTCGCGTTTTATCCGATTTTTCTACCTTCTCCGATTTTGCTCATTTTCACATATTTTGTAGTCCCAATGGGTCCTCAAAACAAGACAAGAGCGTTTTGCGTAATATTGCTTCTATCGTCCTGTAGAGCCCTTCAAAGGTGACCTCGACATGTGTTAAACATAGGAAAATGAAAAAGTTAGGTTAAAAAGTTTGTGGCAGAAAATTTTCTCGCTGTATGCAAGATACAGCGCTACAACCTTGTTGTACATGTTAAGGACATATCAGAGAGTGCAAATAACCCTTGTGGAGCACTTCAGTTCAGTGTCGGATTTTTGGCTTTTTTCAAAGTCTAAATTTTGTAAAATTGGTACTTTTTGTACCACGAAAAACAGGACCAGCGAAACATTTTCGCCTCTCCTGGACGATTGGCAAAAGCTACAGACATCGCTTATAGATAGTTGCACTCTTCGCATAGACAGAATTCTTATGACAGTAGTTTCAAATTTCCACCATTTGTAGTGCTCTCAAAAAACTTGCCACAAAATGGGCTAATTTTGCCAAAAATCATCATTTTTCACAATTTTCACATTTTTTAAATAATTTCTCACTCGTTACCCATTCGAAAGTCACCAAATTTGGCACATATAACTCTCAATGCCTGCCTGACATTATGGTAAAGGCAAATGCTTCAAGGTAGAACTTTTTTGTCGTGTCGGCTCCTTTGATCTCTGATAGCTCACAAAAGTCAATTTTTTGAAATTTCCTAAATATAGACAAATTGGCTATCATTCGATAGCTAATGATGAGCTGAACAACTTTTCTAATAGAACGATGTGTCTGAAATGTAGTACCTGAAAGTTAGAGCAAGTTAAAGTTTGAGGGCACAGTTAGCTGGAAAAGGCTCAGTTCACAATCGAAGAATGTACTGTGAACGAATGGATGGATATTCCGGAGTCCTTTTAGCATTAAAATATTAGCCAACCCACAGAATTAATTTGCCATATTAGTTGACCCAAATTTTGTCGCCGTTCTGTCTCAACACGACCTTGGAAGGCAAATTACAGTGATTTTCAAGTTTTCCAACTTTATAGCTGAGTATCTCTGTCACTGTTTGGTTTCGAACTCTAATGTTTTGTCTTGTTTTTGAGAACATATGTACCTATTTTGTGTGTGAATATTAGCTAAATCCGTGACTATCGATTTTGACCCAAGGCGACCCCCCCTTAAGGTTGGTTCGATTGTGCCCGGGTGGCTCAATCGGTAGAGCGTTGGCCTAGACAGCCAAAGGTTGTGGGATCGATCCCCACTTCGGGCCCGAATTTTTCGGGTCGGAGGTGCTGTAGTGACAATCTTAGTTTTGTTTGTTCTTTCATTTGTCTTGCCCATTACGGTTTGAAACGGTCGAGGTTTGCTCCCATCAGACTGTGTGGGCTGGCGCGAAAGCGTCTTCGAAAAATGTCACTACAGTTTGGGAACGAATTCCAACTTAAGCTTGGTTCGATTGTGCCCGGGTGGCTCAATTGGTAGAGCGTTGACCTAGACAGCCAAAGGTTGTGGGTTCGATCCCCACCTCGGGCCCGAATTTTTCGGGTCGGAGGTGTTGTAGTGACAATCTTAATTTCGTTTGTTCTTTCATTTGACTGGTTATTACTCGCGACTCGGTTAACGGAAAAATTTTTCGATTAGATTTTCAGGACCGCCTAGGCGTCCGCTTTCACCTGATATACCTATGTAAGATTTCAAAATTTGAAAGTCGATTTTTTCAAAAATACCACTTTTTGACCCAAAATTTCAACATAGCGAGTCTAGCAAAAGCGAGTAAAAATTACGTAATGATAAAGTTCAATCTAAGCTGAATCCAACGATATAAAGTTTTTGTGGCTACGACTTATATTGCGTCCGTAATGAATTTTTAAACAATTTCCCCTTTTCAGCTGGTTTTTAGCTCCCTTTTGCTTTGCAGTTTGCACTCCATGTTGCCGCCTTAGTTATAAAGCAATATTGCAAAACAATTGGAATAGGTAATGCGATAATAACCAACTGGGTTTTTGTTTACTTTGAATTTTAAAGTTTTTGCCCTAGTTTGAGTTTGCTCCATTATAAATGCTGTTATATGCACAACATACATTAAAACTTGTAAAAATTAAAACTTTAGTATGGTCGAGCAAATTGTTTCGATAATTAACGGTGAGATTCTAATGTGCATCTACATGCAGACAGCGCCTTCTGAACAAAATCTTGTAAAATTGCACAACGTTTCAGTAAAACGTGCTGGAGAATTGAGATATACTGGAGCTTAAATTTTTTATTTCTTTAAAAAGAGTACAGTATCTCTAAAGAAGGAAATAGTTTCCAAATAATTCTAAATGCATTTAAAATATTTAAAAGCTGAAAGCCAAATTGGAAAGAAGACCAAATTGGAAATAGAAGAAGATATTAAAGTTATATTTAACGAAGAAATGCACAGTCGCTTGATTAAACAGAATAGTTTTACTTCATCCGTAACATTACATATATCAGGCCAAGCTTCCTATTAAAAGAAGATTTCAAAGTACTGAAAGAAAGCAAGCATCTGCTGCGCCATCAGATTATTTCATTCCGCTATATGTTGAGTTTTAGGCGCTGAAGTTAGTTTTGTATTTCAGGGTTGCCAAAGAAGTCTGGTGCAAGACTACGTACTTCAGAAATGTGGGTGTGGTCATCCCCGCAATGGAGTTCCAGCTGGTAAAAGGAAATGCAAGGAAAGTCACGAAAGTATGCAGATATCCGTATTTAAGCCTGACAAAACTGTCTCTGTATAACGCACTGCAAAAATTGTCATCGTTTATGTTTGAGGTTAGGCTACCTGTTGGAAAACGAAAACAGTGACATCTTCAAACATTTTTTCGCATAAAGATTCATATTTCACAGTGGCCAATTAAATAATGCTCTGAACACACGCGTCCAATAACTTTCATGATAGCTTGGCACCCGATTCACAAACGAAACTGCCAACTATGACATTCTTTCCTTACTTTTACCCTACATTAGGAGGTTTCCATAGATCCCACTACATACGTTTCATTGTAATAAACAATAGCAGCAACAAGCGTTGAATGGCATGTTTTATAAGTAGAATGTGAGTGCAACTAGAGTTGGGACCGGTTCCATTAGAACCGGTTGGAACCGGAACCGGAACCTGTTGTGTAAACGTACTGAAGTATAGTCGTGATTTTTCTTGACACCACGTTTCTGTTCCTACTACACAACATATATTTTGGCGACGAGGGCACATGGATCAATTGCTATCCGGCCTTCGTTTCTTTCTGCCCCCGGGCAACCTCCAGTCCCCTGGAAAGACTGGAAACTTTTATTCATGAACTATCTAGCTGCTTGTGATGCACAAGCCAATCCAATTGCTTTCCCTGAATCCAGAAAGATTGCCTTACTGCTTCATTTTCTGGGAGTGGAAGGACAGCGAATTTACCATACGCTGCCACCCTCGTCGCCAAACTATATGTTGTATAGTAGGAACAGAAACGTGGTGTCAAGAAAAACCACGACTATACTTCAGTACGTTTACACAACAACAGAGGAACGGAATCCAAAAGTCTTTAACTTTTTAAGTTTTCTGCACTTCATGTGTTTCTCAACACAACAGAACCGAACCGGAAGGAATTTTAGAACCAGAACCGGAACCGGAACCGGAACCGGAACCGATAGGATTTGGAACCGGCCGGTTCCACTCTTAAAAATGGACTTGAACTAATTTTTGCAGGAGTTTAAATTTTGCAAAAGCTGGAATTTGTGGTTGCCAGTCAGTGTTGCCATTCATTCATATTATCTTTTTCAAACTAGTGACTGAAATTGAAACTAAAGAAATTTAGACCTGAAGGCGAAATATGTAGGATGAGACTGATAATAATTAAGAATTTCAAACTAAACGTGAAATGAAGGTACAATTATTGGCACTGAAACTGAAGCTGAAAGTCCATAGAATAAATTTAGAGCCTAAAACTGGAAACGACATAGATTCAGCTTCCACTGAAGGTGACACAAACTCCCCGCTTCCCCTTTTCAGGTGATCGAGGCATGTTTCAGCTTTCGCTGAAGCCGAGGCATAGCATTAAGAGAAATTTCAAATATTTCTTTGACTCAACATTAGTGACATTATCCCGTCTGAGTTAAGACAAAAATTAAACGTTAAACACACTTGAAAAATTAGGAGCATGTATTGCAAGGGAAAATTCTGCTTCCTTTATTCTGGAATTTCGTAATTTTTTGTTTTCGTGCTTCTGATTTTTAAAATTTTGTTAAATAATTTTGTGTGTCTCACAAAATGCAGTTGTGAAAATGTCTCTAAATTAATTTTAACAAATTTTTGAAATTTTCTGTTCTAAAATTCCAATTGTAATTGATGAAAGACGGGCACTTTCGTTCAGACGTGACCGATACGGACGCCGAATGAAAACTTTAACCAGCTTAATATTAACCTCATAGAAAAGATGAGAGCCCAATGGGATGTAGTCGGAAATTGAGTATATCTTCTCAAAAAATTGGTAAATGGAAGGTGGTGTTGTCAGCAAGCAAGATTGAAGCAATATTTTTTGAAAAAGTAGTAAATTTTACAGGAGTAGAAAACTTCGAAATTTGAGAACTTAATTTCTCATTCTTAAGCAATCGGCATCTGAGACGAAAGTCAATCAAAGTTCAAGTAATGAACAGCCTGTAGAAGTAATCTGTTAGCTGTTCTGTTTAAACAAGCGATTATACATTTCTTCGTTAAATATAACTTTAATATATATGTTCTTCTTTCCAATTTGGCTTTCAGCTTTTAAATATTTTAAATGCATTTAAATTTCCTTCTTTAGAGACACTGTACTCTTTTTAAAGAAATAAAAAATTTAAGCTCCAGTATATCTAAATTCTCAGCACGTTTTACTGAAACGTTGTGCAATTTTACAAGATTTTGTTCAGAAGGCGCTGTCTGCATGTAGATGCATATTAGAATCTCACAGTTAATTATCGAAACAATTTGCTCGACCATACTAAAGTTTTAATTTTTTACAAGTTTTAATGTATGTTGTGCATATAGTAACAGCATTTGTAATGGAGCAAACTCAAACTAAGGCAAAAACTTTAAAATTCAAAGTAAACAGAAACCCAGTTGGTTATTATCGCATTACCTATTCCAATTGTTTTGCAATATTGCTTTATAATTTTGATTGTATAACCCTTGCTGGGAGCCTGCATCCAATATTAATTATTGTTAAAATGTAACTACGAATTTTGTACTTGGAACCGGGAACCAGAAGCTAGAACCGGAACCGGAACCGGTTTTGAAAATTGGAACCGGTCCCAACTCTAAGTGCAACCCATATTGCCGATGTACTATGTTTGTAGTTGTTGCTGTTTCAGTAAAATGTAGTAATGATGCAATGTATGAGTTTAACCAACAGGTGAACAACGCTACTGTCCTTTGTCCAGCTGCTTGCGTGTATGTTAATTGTTCTTGGATTTAAAATACTCAGTGATTTTTACAGCTAAAACTTGATAAATTATTTCTTAACTGAGTTGCAGTTCGTTACTTTCAAGGGATTTGTCCAGGAATTATTAATTAATGATAGTCAAACTCAGGCCTGCCTGTGTGCCTCTAAAACGGTGGTGATTGAACGGTGGTATGTTCATCTTACACATTTTTGACTCTTCCAAAATTCATCACTTCGGTACGTGCACGCTTACAAAATATAAATGGCCAACGTGAACGTGAACCATATTTAACAATTTAGTTTTTATTTCGGTGTCAAACAGATTTCATCGATGATACTGCTGGCAGTATCCTACATTATGCTTATATGCTAACCTGATTTATGTTTGCGGTTATTTCAGAGAAGCTCATACCTAATTACCCGAAAGTGTAACTAAGATCGGTGACTAAGCCCTAATCCACCTAAAACGTTCTAGGTATCTTTTATCTTTAAATTTTAAAACTGGTATACTAAAGGTAAGAAGCATTATCAAACCTAGACGTAATGACAAATATGTTCACTATCATTGGTTCTATCAAAGGAACTATAAATCTTTTAAATTTTAGATATTTTAAATTGAAAATTTTTAATTTTAAACTCTGGAGTCTCAAACAGTATATGATACAAGTTTCACCCCATTAGACGTTTTCTAAATTATGCTGTTTTTGATTATACACATTCGGTGAAATTTGGAAAAATTTTTTGTTTAATTATTAATAAAACAATAATACTGTCTCTTATTATCCTTGATTCCTTGGGATTTTTGTTTAGTATTAATTATTAAAACAAATCTAACGATTCTAATTTCTATCTTAGACACGTTTTATGAAAGCCTGAAAGTTTTTGTTTTCTATTACCCATTTTACCCTAATTAGAATTGTGACAGCATCCACAACAAGTCACACAAACACTTGTCACCAAAATAAACTGTAAATTGTTAAATGTAGTTCACATACCATAGTTGGCGATTTTTATTTTGTATTTTGTAGTGATAATCACCGCCAGAACAGCCAGTTCACACTAAGACGAACAGTGAAGCCATTATTAGTTTCTTACTAGTTTTTATAGTGGCTACTCTCTTCTCCTAGCGGCTTACTTTTTATGTGTGTGTGCGCCATTTGCCCGTCCGAGCATAGCGTAGCAGACCCCAGGGGGCCCGCCATGGTCAGGTAGCGGTTGAGAACCACTACAGTTGAGGAGCGGTTAATACCACTATAAAGGAAGTGTGAACATAGAACAATTTCACACAACCGTTACACCGGCACCGACCAACCGAGGGCGAACTAAAGGGCCCCAAGCGGGGTTAGTCGACATGATCCGGTGCCACTGGGGCGATGGGATCCAGTCCACCACTCGCTGCCACCAAGCCTGTTTCCTGATCCCTTAGCCGCCGCCACCGATTCTTCCCCAGTTGCCAAGTGGGTTCTTCGGGGCGCCGTTGCCACCACTGCCCTGCAGCCACGATGAGGCTGTCGTCCCAGTATTGCAGGTCGGGGCAGAATTAATTACTTTTTATATAGAAATATTATGCACTCTTGCTCGTATTTTTTGTTTCAGAGAAGAATATTATGACGTTACACAATCTCGTGTGCCTCTGACCATGGGGATTCCAGCAGTAATAATTTAGTACTTGTTATTATTTTTTACTTTTATCCTATTTTCCACACGACTAGTGGGATCCCAGAATAATAATAACGACAATAGAATAATTGTCATGTTGATGTTGTGTTTGCTATTAATTGATGCTAAAATTTCTATTTAGCTATAGTAAACTAAATCCCAATCTATTAACACTTCGCGTAGCTACCTTTAACCTTAGGCTAATGCGGCATTTTACACAGAATGTCCTGCTTCTCATCTGTGATCTGTGTACCTACATTTCATTACCTAAATTAATGTACCTACATTTCATAATTCCATCATGTTTTATATACCATATTTTATACCAAAAATGAGCTAAAATTCTACATACGTTCAACCGTAAAATATAATATTATAACCGTAAAAAGTATTTTAGAAGAGTATTTTAGTGTAGTACAGTAGGATCCCATACAGCCATAACGCTTGATTTTTCACCAGTAACTAATTGATTTTCTAATTATTTTTCTTCCTGTGGCGAGTCTGAAAGTGTACCGTTAGTACAAGTACGCTACGCCGTTTTAGAGCTCTTTCTATAGGGAATAGTTGCCCTGAAAAGGGCAATTGGGATAAACAAATTAGTTGTAAAAGGATCAAACTGCTGGCAACAATACTGTGATAAGGGTTGCCAAATTGTTATTGGGTTTTCACTCCGAAGAATGGTTCTACACACAGACTCACAAAAAGAGGGACCAACATCCGTTGCAAACTGGCGTTTATTCATCATTCTGGTGTTCATTACACTTGAACTGGATCCTCACTGTATTGGCACTAGTGACTGGATTGACAAGGTTTAACTTGTTCACGGTAAGATATTGATAGTCCCCTCCGGGAATGGGACAGGTGTTATTGTAGGCTGCCCATTCATCTTACATGATCGCGGTCCGAAATAGAATGGTCTCTTCGATGTTGGTAGCAACACGGCTGCGCTTCTGTTGTCGGCAGCATACAGAAATCACTCTTTTGCCCCTCTGTAGTAGCCACCAAATACCTGCTGTTGAGCTGTCTACCGGCGTGATTCTTTCTCCGCCATGCTCTCGTTAACTTCTGCTGTTCTGGCAGGACCTCTGTTCCGTGGTGGATTCTGCAACAGCTTCTATCTAACATCCCGGACGAAATTGTTCCAGTCGACGAAAGCGTGCTCTCAATTTTAGTGTTGGGCGGTTACTGGCCCATCAACAGAGGAAGCAAATAACCTTCAGTGGACATACTGGAATTCTGAAGCCAAGGAACTGTTTTGCTTGAGAATGTCAGCTTGTCCTCACTGGTGGAGACTGTAAAGTCACCCGTCTTCTCTCCTAAGCCTTTATATGCCTGTATATGTTATAAGCCTTTCGTGGATGCTCGGTAAGACCAGCCGGCAGGAGAGGCCTACCATTAGGCAGGCCTAGGGCGGGCAGACAAGCACGAAGCCAAAGGACCGGCTAAAGCTGCAATCACCACCCGTACACAAAGAGTTAAAATTAAGACGGCTAGGCCGGCCAGGGCAGTGAGGACGGCCTGCCGGCAGGACTGGCCTGACCGGAATGAGCCAGACCGGCCAGCCCTAATCAGGATGGTCAATTGGCCACCTTTTCAACATTCCGGATACAACATTTCGTAGTTGCCTTATGCTGCTCGAAATCGGTCTAAATCAAATCGCCGACGAAATCAAAATAAGTTTTAGAGGTTTTAGATTTTTAGCTTATAATTTCACTTAAGAAGACAAATTAGATTTTTCATTACGGAGGTCAGGAACATTACTGTATTCATACTTGAGCTATGACTTTTTGTCGCCATAGAACTATCTTCTATCTAAATCTACGAAAATATTAAGAAATTTTAGGAGCTGCAGTAACCTATCAGTCAGGTTGCTAAGTATTAACTGTTCTCAAATGTTATTGAACTAATTTGCATAAAATGAAAATATCAGCAAAATTACAATTTTGCCTTCGGTGGGGGGTATAGCAAATAAAGCAGAACTTTAAAACTGAACAAATTGGATCAAAATGAGCAAGCAATAGATCCCTTGGCCTAAAAACGAGTTATCCAAAATGTTTAAGCAGGCCCCCTTCGGTTTAAAAAACGGACAAAACAGCATACGAGGCCTATTTTGAAGATAGGCTGACTATGACTATAGAAGTGCTTCGTAAATGTAAATCATGGCTGTTTTCCGTGTAAGTAGTTCTGCCTCCAGGCAGAACAAAAATTTAAAAAAATTTTAAATTTAAAATTTTTAAATTTTTAAAATTTCAAAATTTTTCAATTTTTTCAAAATTTTCCGATAGATTCGATAACGCTGAGTATTTTTCCTTGTTGCAGCAACATCTGAAAATGCTTCCTGCGATCTCTACAGCGACTTTAACTGTAAAGATCAAAGTAAAACGCCGCCCTGTACACAGCCGTAATTGTGTACCTATTGTTGGAGGTAATTTCCTTTGATCTTTACAGTTAGAACCGCTGTAGAGATAGCAGGAAGCATTTTCAGATGTTGCTGCAAGAAGGAAAACTACTCAGCGTCATCGAATCTATCGGAAAATTTTAAAAAAATTCAAAAATTTTGAAATTTAAAGAATTTTAAAAAATTTTAAATTTTTAAAATTTTTGAAAGTACAGAGCCTCGGGTTACACCTTCCCAAAATATGAACGCATTTGGATCACCCAATAACCGCCAATCTAACCAGTTCGTATTGAGGGGGGGATTGTGGAAAAGATCCCTCTCTTCTTCATGCAGGATGCCATGTTTTTGAAGGAATTTGATGCTGAGTTCCTTATCGTAACACCTTAGTATTAGATGATTAAGGTTTAATTCAGTCATGCTGATGTTTTCTAAACAATTTCCCGTCGTTAAATACAGCTCTCAATTACGCGCAATCTTTTGGCTTATTGGTTTTATTGATCTTTAACATTAATTACTTATGGCTACTGACCACATGGACTGACATGTTTTCCTATCCTATAAACGTCGTAGTAACGGTACATTTTCGGACTTTCGCACAAGAAGAATAATTATCAATGTAAATCAACAAAATTGAGGAAATTTAAAGAGTTTAACGTTTTTAAAGTTTTAAATTAAATAACATTGCAAAAAACTTGATTTTTTGAATGCATTAAGTCGGAAAAGCGCGCATATCCGTACATATACTATAAGCAAAAGAAAAACCGATGCCTACATATGTGGATATGGATTTTTACAAACTTAAATAATATCGTGTCAAAATTTTGTTTTTAATTCGTCGAAATCGATTCCTACTCCACGCTCTAGAGAGTTATTGGGAATCTTGGGTCTTGTGTATACTATCTTGATTGGTAGTTTCTAGGGTTTATCGTTTGCATTAATTGGATTTCCTTTTATATCAGTTGATTATAAAAATACTTTTGCAGGCAATTGGATGCTCGGATAATGATGACACATGTATCCAAAAATATTTGTAAGTATGCAAAACAGCTAAGTTTGCACCGGTTGACGCTGAGCTGAACCGTAGCGTAGAATTTTAATTGTATGCGGAAGAATCGCCGTGTATTGTTTAAGCCCAGTTTACACGACCAAACTTTTGCCAAACCAAACTCAGACCAAACTCAAGTTTGGTGAAAGTTTGTTAAAAATTTGGCCGTGTAAACGATCACCAAACCGCACCAAACTTTGACCAAACTTCCACCAAACTGTCAAACCGGGTTTGGTGTAGGACCAAACTTTTTGCAAACGTTTGGTGAAAACAGCCAATCACATTGCAACACATGACCATGACAGGAGCATATAAGTGACATCAATACGTAACGTTTTATTAGTTCAGTCGGGTCCTAGCCTTGTGGATTGTTTTTCTATAAAATAGTTTAGGTGAATAGCAATATAGTAATATCAATCAATAGTAATATCAATAAACTTGCAGCCAACTTCTTGTTTCTGTCGCTCATCCTGTGAGCAAATATCATAGGTGTGGCCAAGAAAATAGAAATTAAATATGCTATTTTTTTTACAGCCACCTCACCCCAGTCGGTTCGCCGGTTAGGGGTAGTGTCAGCGATTTTTGAATTTTGTCTGGGGTGTGGGGTAGCTGACACTGAACAATTGCCGCAGCAATTATCCGAGGTGTTCTACAAGGCTATCAGTACGTCCATTACTTTCACCGTAATGGAGGTCCTGTGGTAGCTCCACCAGCAGGCGGCCACCCCTTGACAATCTCGGTAAATTGCCCTGGGGGGGATATGCAGGGTTTCCCCTGTGGTATCACTAGTTGCGGCCCCGTTTCGGAGCCGGAGTATGAGCTTAGATCAAAGTTGATCAGCTGCTCACCACGGATCCGTAGGATCCAAACTTTCGTGTTGTCGGCCGATATGATGCAGAAAGTACATCCTCCTTCCTTTCTGATCAGCCTGTGCAAACGCGTAGGTTGTTTTCTGATTACCAGCATTATTCTTCATTTTGCATCTAACTCAAAGGTTCAATATCTGCTTTCAAGCTGTGTTTTATGGCTTAGACAAACTTCTACACGGGCATGGAGAAGCAGGGATGGACACAGAAAGACCTTTTCCACTGTCCATGCCCATCCCTGGTCCGTGCCAAACTTCAGAGAATTACATCTGAACATCCTAAGCATAATTTATGATAAAATAATGTGACTTAGCTGATCCAGCTCCATGTGCACAGATCACTTTGTCTGCGCCTGATAACCCCTGACGCAGGAGGGGATCCATTGATTCACTCAGTCGAGTAGTCGTGATGATGTTGGAATCAGATCACAAACGGCGGTTACAAACCACCCCTTAGGTTTGACAAGGGCGAAAACCAGCCTTCGACCCGCAAACTTCCTCATCCATATCGGCTATTGCTGAAAGTCCACGGTCAGGAGATAGGAATTAGGAATCTTTAATTAAAATTTAATGATTCTTATGAGAAATATTGAGTCTCACAACCTTGATTCTGTTGGTTGCTAACCAGCTCGTATTACTAATAACCACTAGAGTTACAGCATTACTAGCATTTCGTGCGCCATTACTAACTGCGATTTTAATATATCATTAGAATATTAAACTTAGCCGCCTTCTTAATATTTTGACAGTCGGTGGTCGACTGATCTATTCGTTCAGCTGATCTATTCTTAATTGGATTAGCTGAGGTTGTGTGCAACCAATATTTGCATAAAACTGAAACACAAAATTTCGGAACATAAATGCTCGTTTTTAGATGGAATATATAGCTAACCGGAATAGCACAGTTAATTATCGCTCAGTCGGACTTAGGCGTTTTATTTATTGTTTGCACCGTTTTCTACTTCTTTCAAGTAAAAACTGTTCTACATCTTAATATAATTAATAACTTAAAGTTTTAAACACATTCCAAAAAACTTAGCTTTTGACCGACCGTCTTCTCCACGTGGTAGATCGAAAACTAATTGATCATTCAACTCTCTTGATAACTACTTTAATTAGAACAAGTTCAAGCTAGCCTATCAAAATATGCTATTAAATTAGTAAATATGAAAATTGCCAAAAAACGAAAGTGTTTCTTTTGACTGAGTTTTTTACGAATTCATAAAGCAAAATTTTAATTTGAACTTCAAAACTTATTAAAATAAAATTAAAGTATTAATACATATCCCGTTTAGTTTTTTATACTGTTCGAATTTCTATAACAATTACAGGGGAAAGAGAGGGAAATCCCCTCCGCATCGGCCACACCTATGACTATGAGCACACTAACAAAATTATTTATTTTAAAACGTAAAATGTCACAAAACCCCGCCTATTTTAAATGCAATCTGATTGGTTCCCTCTAAAAGTTTGGCACTAGTTTGGCAAACAAACTAATGTTTGCTCGTGTAAAAGGACAGTTTGCCAAACGTTTTTCACCAAACTTGAGTTTGGTCTGAGTTTGGTTTGGCGAAAGTTTGGTGGTGTAAACTGGGCTTTAGTGGCGGATTAGCTTGTGTTAAACCTATTCTGTTTTGCCTGCCCAGTTTTATAAATGTGCTCAAGTTCATATCGTTCGGAAACATAAAACGGAAACGCGAAGGCGAAACATTGCTGGTACTTATGCACTGGAGAAAACTACTACTTTCAGGATAACCTCTGACCAGAAGTAAACATTAACATAAATACCAGCAGGTAAAAACAGCAGTTAGTAGAATAGCAGAGAATTAAAGTTGAATAGTTCAAGCAAATTTCAGCCTCTTTTGGTATACTAGTGCCATTTAAAGTAGGAAACCTGCTATACCGGACTGAATAATTGGTAGGTAGTCGGACAATAGCTATTCATCTCAAATTCTTTGATTGTCGTGGTCTACGGTGCCAAGCAATAGGTCCTCTGCTATCACTAGGATTTTTCAAGGAGGAGTTAGAGAAGACTAGCACTACAATATAACCAACTTCAACTTTCTTGGGATAAATATTTAGGTATCCTGTTAAAGTTTATTAATTCAAATCAAGTCCATTTGATATAATTTTGCGAACTAAAGTCTCCGTGTGAAGTTATAGTGATTTCTCTTAAGGCTGCTAAGATTGTGTAGTTTAATTTAAAATGCATAATTGTGATTCTTCCGTTATTGTATAATTTGATTGAGTACAATGCTATTTTTGTTATAGAAATACAAGAGTCGATGTGGAAATATATTTTGAACAGTTAAATCTGTTATTGCTACGGGAATTCAGAAAAGAAACAGTAAGCGAAACTGTAAACTAATCGGATGCGCTTGTTATTTAGTATGAACTCTTGAACCAAAATCTAAATAAAAGGGGTATACACAATGCAGGAATGAAACCTTTTGTCTCTTCAGATATTCCTAACACTGTTATATAATTTAAGGTGGTGATTGCCTTTGGTCACTTAAAGTTTGCACCATTATTACTCAATCATTATTTGGAGTTAAGAAGCCATTTTTATATCAAAATGTAGCTTGCCATTTTTTCTTTTTAATGCATGCCGCGAAACTAATGTTGCTTTTCTAAAATATTTGTAACGCATTTTTGCAAAAGTATAATTTTCCAGAATTTTTGCAGACTCAAGTAAATTTTTTCGCGAAACATCGGTTAGATCATTCGATACCTCCATCAAATAGCTGGGGACGATTTTTTTATTTATTGTGAAATCGCTCTTCGTTATAGAGAAATAAGTTGAAATGTGGGCGTAACCTGTATTTTGGATTTTTCCAAATTATCAAGCGATTAGTTTAGCTAGAAAGCAGCAATCGGGGCAACTAAAAAAATCGTCCCTGGGTATATTTGTCCAGAACACATTTGTTCAGTAGCAGCCCTCCAGATTGCATGGTGAATGCTCCACAATCTTTGGAAAAAATTGGTCATGTTTTTGCGAAAACTACATTTTTTATGCTAGCAGCCTACAGGATAGCAGTTGGAAGACGATCATGCGTCGGATAATTTGTCCATGTGAGACTTTCAGATCGACGCCCTTAGTTTGATTTTACAGCTTGCGTAGTTCAAGAAATGTTGGATTATTTGATTTCTGCAAAAATGACAAGTTCTCGACGCCAAAACAAGAAAATCGGCTATATCGCACGGTAGTGAAAAGCTAGCAAGTTGCTTTAAAAAGCAAAAATGTGAATCTCAATGAGATCTTTCGAATGAATATAATCATAACTGTATACCAGCTGCCGAACGTTCAGAAATTGGGAAAAACCACTCTGACCAGAAATCTCGAATTTTTGAATCGGAATTGCGCGGAGGGTGTTAGAACGCTAAAAGAACTTATTTCGGAAAGTTTCATCAAATTTAATCTTGATTTACGCCGCCAAATAACAATATGTGCCCAAAAGGAATCACCACCTTAAGCTGTCACTCCATGAACTTATTGTCAGGCTAAATGCGTCATAGACTCGCACTCTTGTATTCCTAGCCGTTCCAAACCAGGACTGAATTGATAGAAATAGGAAATTGAGAAAATAACTGGTTCCTCAGAAATATGTCTCCAGATAAATAAACAATATAACAATATAACAAAATAACAACAAATAAATATACAATTTTTGGGTTGGCCAATTTTCGCAGAGATCAAATATTGGACACCTTGGGCACAAAAGTGTTTATTGCCATAACTGCGGAAAATAAGACCTTTCACAAATCACTGTTGGCACTAGCATTCGCATTTGCAAGATTTTGAGTGTGTATACAGCAAAGATCTAATCGATGCTTCATTATTTTGATTTTGTGTCAACATACCTTACTCAGAAGAAAAGCATGTCGCATTAATTTTATTCGTGTTGCAGGCGCCAACTCTTCTTGGAGCCATGGGATCAATACTCGGGATTGGAGCAGGAATTTCTGTCATTTCCTTGGTAGAATTAGTTTACGTGGTTTCAAAACAGTTGCCCTTTTGGAAAACTTAATATTTAAAAGCATGAACATTATATATTGAATATTGATCTTTTAAGGTGCCTTGTATGTTTTGCAAATGTTTATAAATAAATTTTTAAACTTTATAATTAGATGGTAACATCAATAAAACATTGTGCGAGACTTTTTTCAAAAGAGTTCAGTTTGGTAGGATTATTATCACAAGTTCAACTTTAGACAGCTGATGTTCCACTTTGCCCATAAATTAAGCATAGCATTCCCAAGAGAAGTCTATCTTTCTGGCTGGTGGATGTTTTTCCTTTTGGAGGTACTTCTTGTAAAGGTTTCATGTTTTTCTTCCTGCCTCTTATGCTTTCTCAAAAATTGTTTCCTTAAATGAAAAGGGATTGATTTGTTTGCACATTAGACTTTTAAAATAATCTTGCTGTAATAATATTTCGTGTTTTCCATCAATATTTTAACAATTGTTTCCTTCAATGAAAAGGGAAATCAAAATTGTCTAAAATTTGAAATATTCCATACTACACGGACACTAAGACAGTGCCATTGCCATTATATGGCAAAGATTATTCGTATGCTGTCGAAACAAAAAGAACGAAGATCTAGATTCTAAACGATTCTAAACAAAGAAACGCGTCAAACTGCATTATTTAAAGCAAAATTCCAGAATATTAGAATGAGCCATGTAATGTAATCATGTATGCGATCATGTTATAACTTTTGTAAGGCGAACGATTGAACAATTCTCATTTAACCGTACCAAATTATGTGTCGAAGTAATCCTTCCAGGCTAAGCTATCCGTTTCTTCAAAAACTCCACCTTTTTCTGTGACCACTTCATTATATATTATGCAGCTACCGCTTTGCAAATCGCACGTAGTAGTAGTAGGAGCATGGCCCGGATTTTTCTACCCGGACCGTTGGCAAACTTTTTGGTCCGGCACGGTCTAACAAAAACAAATTTTCAAAATTCAATAACCAATTTTATTTCAAAAGCTCCAGTGCAACTTGGAAACGCTCAGTTATGCTACAAAATGTTCAAATTTGCTGCAAACTAAACAAGAATGAGTAAATTTTTAGCTAACTTCAGTGCTTTCACAATATTTCCTTGGAGCGAGTCGACCCACTAAATCATTAATAAATTTCTCGAGGCGTAATTCTAGCATACTTGCAAAATGGACCAGTAAGGAGTCCTTATTTGCGATTCGTCCGCCCCTTGAGCATAGGACTACCTACGCGGACGAATCGAGGACCAACTGGTAGTTACGGCCTATTCTGGGAGTCCCCGTGACTCTGAATGGAACTAACTACCTGATGTACACGTTATAACGACACGACAATGGACATTCGCTCGCACTGGCTAACATTTGCACATTCATTCAAGTAACGACCAGTTAACGGACAATCAGACACTTATTCACAGCTACACAACCTTTCTGCCTAATATGAGAATTCTTTGATAATTTCGGATGTACAAATCCCATGCGCCCGATGGGATTCGACCCGTCATTAAGTTCTTGAAATAATCCAACTGACAACGTTTCGGGACCGATTAAGACTTCCCTTTAACTTAATAACATTGGTTTTAAAACAACTGTGATTTGAATGATCATTATTGGTGGTTTGGGTCAACACCTCAGTGTGCCAGTCATAGCATTCTGGATTATTCCAACTTTGCATCTCATATGGCACGCAGACACCCAACTAACCCAATTAATGTACCATTGGTTCTCAAGGACGTAATTTAGCTGCTAGTTATTGTTGAACAATAATTATTAGGGTAAGAATGAGAGACATGAATTCAAAACTGGTCAACATTAGTTGGGTAGGTTCTTAGCAACATTCATACAGGTGTGACAATCCTTGCAACCCCTATCGTACAAAGGGGAGTTTCCGCAAGTTGCCGGTCAATCAGTCAAAATACTCATTCATCAAACATACAAAACAGATATCAGCATTCGTGCAAATCAAACATTCCTAAAAGTTAGTTAATTTCGGAACCTCACGCTCCGTGAGGGGTTTACCCGAGTAACCGTTTTTACGTAATTTTAGGGAAACATTCATACACTAGCCACACGTACAACTTTCTTGTAAACATCTAGCTATCAAAACACACTTGCCTAACTAACCCTAATTCTATGTGCATATTTGGTTTCTAAACTTTAAACTTTGTTAAGCTCGGATTTGACTTTTGCAATTCTATAGAATTGCCTTATAAAAGAAATTTTGTGAAAAAGTTGAGCTATATAAGTTTGGTGAAACTTTGAAGAAAGTTGAAAGAAAGCCAGTGAGTAATAATTGCTCGGCAATTATTACTAGCAACAAAATTACGTTAAACTAAATACACATTTAACTGAAAACTACAGAAAGATGAGGAAGCCGGCCATTCCTCTCAGAAACTGCTTAATAATTAAATAATTAAAAGTAGTATCGACTCATAGTTTTAGGATTAACTTAAAATGACCTATACGATTTTAGTACCTAGCAATTTAGAAGCCGACCTAACGCTGAAATTAAAACACAATACAGAACTACTGTTTTGAAGTAACGCAGTGCCTTTTGCAAAAATCCTGGCCGGCAACTCCTAGTTGCCGGCTGTGGGGAGAATGTTTCTGCTAACTAACTTGTGAATTTCAGAGCCGTAATTAAGGGGCTCTCTAGCTCAAAACTCAGAGATTAGGTCCCACTCAGAATCCCGTTAAATACTACAAAAAATAAACCCACAAAGTGACAACGAAAGAGAAAGGAAATTAGGAAGCTTTTCTTGTTTAGAAAAGACACATAGTTTTGAGCCGTGGCTTGGCGAAGAAAAACGAAAGTAAATGAAGTAGAGAACATGTCTCAAGACCTCCGTCAGACGGGAGGAGTTTACATGGACTGCCCTGAATTTAAAATCATAAAATAATAATAAAATTAACGCGTAAAGAAATTAAACTGGCTCGGAAGCCCATCATGCTAGAGAACTTAAAATTGGCCTTCTGGCCGAAGGTGTTAAAAAGTCGGGATTTAAAGGTTTAAAAACACAAAATATTGGCCTCTTGGCCGTGGCTTGGATTTAAAATAACCGGTGGCCAGTCGGCCTTAAAACACGAAAAAGGGCCGAAAGGCCAAAATACAGACATACATACATAAAATTGGCCAAAGGGGCCACAATACAAAATCCTAATTTTTATCCTAGACGGCAGTTCTAGGCCGGACATAAAAGGTCCATGTGGCCGCTCAAGTTGGTAGTGCTCGTGTGTGTAGACTCAGTTTACCTCTCTGGCCCGAGGGCCAGCGAGATCCCTATATTTTTTTGGAAATTTGGGGCGTGTACTGCTATTTTCCCGCGTCACACCAGTGACACGAGAAGCAGTACACGGGGGATATGGGGACATTTTGCGACCGCTCTCGGCCGTGACTAAATGAGCACTGGCTAGAATTTTGAAAATCGGCGGCCAAGGGACAGCTCGCTGACAGCTTGTAATAAAGGCGGCTTTCTTTAACTTTGGGGAAAACTTCTAGAAGCTTCTAGAAGCTTCCCATGTTTTACATGTAAGTTCCGGGCTCTTTTTCAGCCCGGAGACCAGGTGAGGGGTCATTGGGGAAATATTGCCCCCAACTGGTCCCTTTTTTGATGAATTTCGGGGTCGAAACTTGGGCGAATTTTATAGAATTTTGGGTTTACACGTAAACGTAACCAAAGGGATAAATGATGAAAGTAAGCTCTTAACTTGCCCAAAAATTGACAGAAAGTTGCGGGGTTTTGGCCAACTTGGGCCTACACAATACGCAAGAAATTTCAATAGTTTAAGTTAAATCAGAAAATTAGTTTATTATAGTCAAAAATTAGTTTAATAATTCTTTGTTTTCGGCCCCTCATTCTTGAGTTTTGCTTGGACTTTTGGCCGAAAACAAAGCGTGCCGGTCATTTGTCTTCGGCAACAATTGTTCCCTGCTACTGGGAACTCCTCGTTTCCAACAAGTCGAGAGGAGGAAAACCTGAGCAAGGAAGAGAATAAAACCAAAAAGGATGAAAAAATATGCACATAGTTGTTTCTACCTAATTTCTAGCTAACTAAGAATTACATTATTGAATTCTACGTACTTAATTACCTAGAGTTAATTTCTTTTCTTTTAATTTAATTTATTTTTGAGGCCACTAGGCCCCCTTCGAACCAGTAGGATGTAGAAAAGGTGTATACTAACTCTCTTTTCGAGAGGCAATTCTCCTGCTGGACTAAAGGCCAGCCCAAAGTTCACGAGAGGACAGCCTCCCAGACAACATGACTGGACTTAACATAAAGGTTACGTAAGTCTTAGTTAAGTTACACCTTTTTAGAGAAACTAAAATTACGAAATGGCAAACATTTTACTAAAACATTTTTGACCATAACTTTCTTAGTTTTGGGAGTTGAGAAATAAAATTTACATTTTTGGAATCAGCGTCGAATTGCCTTTCGATTAAGCCTATGTTGTGTTTCCACATAAAATTTCGATTATTACGTAACTATTACCTAATTAACACTAATTAACCCTAATTAACATGTTTAACTCATATTAAGACTAACTTAACCTAACTGATTGCTAAAAAATGGGAAATTAAAGCCAAATAATGTCAAACATGACTACCTACGTCGAAATACAGCTACCTATGCATTTGTGACTACACGCTATTTGCTAATCAGGGTTAATTCTACATAGTAACTACCGTATACCAGCGAACCATCTTCTTATGATTAAATTTGACAATGAATTGAAATTATTGTTTGCAAACAGAGAGGAATCACGCGTTTTTGTGAATGATATTAGGACCTTTTCTTCGAGTTTTTGGGTGGTCGAGAATAATACATAGGTTGTCTAAAATTGGGTTCTAACGAAGAGGCACCAGCTCTTCATCAGGGTGTGAGCATTTGCAATTATTATCTGTTTGGGGACAACAAGATCCGAGTGAAAAGGCACCCGCTTCTCACAAGGAGGCAGTATTGAGGAATTTCCATTCAGACCACCTAATTGACTAATATGTTTATTAATTTATGATGTTATTCTTCTTGTGTTGATGATACCCTGACCTTATACTGCGAATTTTAACTAATCTTCCCTTTCGTTTCCCTAGGAATTAGTTATATTTTAGAGATTGGCAACCCTGTTCTTAATTACACACAAATACAAATACAGCTTGGACGTTCATTCATGTAACCATGATCATGGAAATCTTTAACTTAACCCATTTTCTGAGGTCTTCCTTGGCGTTTTCGAGTGACCATTAAGCAAATCCTTCTTTTTGGATCAATTCTTCAAAATCTGATTTTTTATTTAACCAATTTCATTACAACCTCCACCGGAAAAATGGGTAGGGTTTTGACTAGGGGGGAAGACCAAAAACAAAACGGTTCCTCCCTGGGCGATTTACAATCATTCATCCAACAATATCATTAACTACTCACGTCATTATCAAGACGGATAAGGGATTAAATTATTCTTGCTTCGCTTGATACCTGTTCTCCTTAGGTACCCTCTTAGACTATATTACGAATATTAAAAAAAACCGTTACTATTATCATCTGCATTATTCCTTCAATAGACCACATACTTTCAGTCATTAACTCACTTTATTCTTCTCCTTCTTCTTTTATACATCTACTCTGGTGGGGTCGACCTTCTATGGGTCCGTTCCGCAGCCACCTTACCTAATTTGCATATTCCTTCTAATTTCTTACTTCTTACTTTAGGTGGGGTCGACCTTCTGTGGGTCCGTTCCGCAACCACCTTTACTTCTTCTTAGCCTTCCTCGGCTCTTTTCGACTACTTAACTCTATTCTAACTCTAAATCCTAATTCTTTCTTGGAGCGCACCCGGCTCCGACAGCATCAAACAACTTAACCAGTTTCGAAGCGTCTTACATCAAGGGGAGTTTGTTTCCTAGAGCGCACCCGGCTCTTACAGCATTTCGACTCGAGCACGTTTTCGTATATCCTTCACTAGTGATTACCCTTACTTTCTTAGAGCGCACCCGGCTCTTACAGCTTCAGAAGTCTTAAGATTAAATATCGGTCATTCCTTTTACTATTCCCATCTTCATATAACTGCAAACTAACATCATCATACCATCATAACTTCTATTAAACACAATATCAACTACAATCTAACAGCAAAACTTCTAAAATCTATTTCAGTGTTGCAATTCTATTTCACAAAATAACCTCGCTCTGACAATGTCTTTTTTGGCAATCGAAACTTATTCGCTACTTCATCATACTGCAAATCAAAATACCGATAATATAAACACACAGCATAGCAAAGAACATAAGACTACACAATTACTATAATAAATCCATTCCAACAAAATTTCTCCTCGTGCTTACTGGTGTTAAGATTAGGGGTTACAAATAAAATGATTAGTGTTTCCGAAATCCCTTGGATTTCGCTATTAGGTCTCTCTTAAGGCTTTGAACCGTCACAAGCGTACCGAGGTCACACAGACTAACAGCTAATTGATAAGACATAATCACGACACACATAAATACACGAAAGCGATATTTACAACCAGGCGCATCATACGATATATCGGGAGATTCAGATCCTCATTGGGTATATATACATCCAGTCTACTAGTTTTGGGTGCCAACCATCTCATTCAGGGTTTTAGGTTCACGACCAGAACTTCCACATGTCATACTAGTTGAAAAGGACAGCAATAATAAGAAACAAAGACATAATAAGCTATTCTATACAAACAGTGGTGACAAAAGTCTATACAAAAAGATAAATGTGAATAATGTAAATACTCTGTACAAAAGTACAATACCATAGAGATCAGTCATAATACCATTTTTTTGATTTTCTGAATGTTGCTTTTTTGTGTCTTTAAACAGTTGATTTTTACAAATAGGTAAACTCTACACGCATGGGAAATACCAAAAATGAAACCTTATACAAATAGTTACGCTTTACAAATAAGGCACAATAAGTACAAAAGTACAAAAGTACAAAAAGTTAAACAAATATATTTTTGAGTTTTATATATGTTATTTTTTGTATATTTTCGAATATTACTTTTTATGGATTTTTTGGTTTATTTATATTTACAAAATTTCATAACTGCACTGTTAGGGGACCGTTAGAGGGGGTACTCACAGTCTTCATTGTCAGAGGGGTAGGGGGAGTCTAGAAGACAGGCCAGATAGTCCTCCATTTGCCAGAAAGTGATGGTGTCATGGCTCGGGCACACTGGCAAGGTGAATTCTTTGGCTCCTTCGGAGGTGGCCTTGGCCATCTGAGCCTCATATTCTGCATGATTCTTGGCCTGACAAAAGAGCCGTAGCTCTTCAATTTGTTGGCTATACTCCTGAGGAGTGATGGTATTGTTATCCAGGCGGTTCTTGAGGGCACGCGCCTCTTTGAGGATGGCAGCAGGCGTCTTGTCCTGCCCTTCGGTGAAGAGGCGAGACGCAGGTGGCGTCTGGTTCTGCCATTCGATGGAGAAGAGGGAAGAGGGCTGACCATCGGATTCAGATTCCACTTCCTGTTTTACATTCCTTTCCTCACCCTCTAAAAAGGCCTGGTTTGGGGACTTGGGGGGTGAAGGAACTGAGACATGATCGTTCTTCCGGGTTGGATAATTGGGCTCGGGTCCGAACGGAGGGGGAGGATACGCGGGGTAGGGATTCTTCAGATTGGGATTATTGACGATTTGCAGGATTTCCTGTCTGAGGTTCTCAAGGCAGAAGGCGTAGAGGGCACGGTCACCGTCGGAATCCTGGTGTCTGTACGTGAGGCAGGAAAACGCACGAAATGCGGCCTGCACGTGGTCCTGCACGGTGACATCTGGATGGAGGCTGACGGCGGTGTCCCGATGGACTTTGGTGTGCCGCATCCGTAGGCCAGCATCATCAAACCTGACCTTACTACCCGGATAGTAGACGAAAGAAGGATAAGGATCCTTCTTAGGGAACATCTCCAGAAGGTTTTCTGCCTGATAGAACCGTGGTTCATGGTGAGGGTTGTCATTAAGGTTGGCCAACTCAGTATATTGGCCCAGCTGATGCGGGACTTTGACGCTGCAGCTGGTAGCAGCTTTCTTCTGACCCGGTAGGGCGAAGGGGACCTTGCACTCTGGGCAGATGGCGGGGGCAAGAGCAGACGGGGGGACGGTAGGTGGTCTGTACCCTGGACAGGGCACAGGGTTAACAGGGGGGCAGGGTCCCGCCCGTGGGACTGGGGCCCGGGACCGAAAACCTTGACTAGGATCTGTAGTGAGGGAGTAGATACCCCACTCCGCGAGTGCCTCTTGCACTCGGTTTCGCTGCGTTGGCAGGTTGGCTGATGCTCCATTAACCTCTACAGGGAGAGGTTCGGGAATGTACTCTCTTGATGGGGGGAAATTGGCCATCTTTGTCCTGAAAGCAGGTGGAAACATTAATGCAACAGATTAATGTTATACGATTTCTAAGATATGAGAACACTAATGCATCAGATTAATGTTGCGTCGTGTCGTGTGTATTATGTTGCACATCCTGACGTACCCAGTCATGGATATCCAACTATAACTTCGTCAACTAGTGATTTCTGAGAAGGGTTTTAGTGCAGTTATGGTTTCCATAATTTCATGATAGATGACTCAAAATTATCCAGCTTATGAAACGCATAAAAGTATAAATTGCACATTCATACACATTCCCGTACAGTAACAAACAGTATAAATACATAGTATACTATAATACAGTTATCACAGCCAAGTCTGACAACAGTTTCTAATGACGACGGTATCTTTTAGGGGGTGGTCCGGAGAGGGACAGGGACATTAAAGACTGGACTGGGGGAGATCTCTTCTTTGGGAGGGGACGGCGCCGGGGCTTCTCTTGGGACTCGGAGTGTTTCGAACGGTAGATGGGGGAATCTCGGTGGGGGCGCTTGCTGAGGTACACTGACAGAGGGACGCGCTTCAGTGAAGTAGCGGTCCAGGACTCCATCAGGCGTCGTTGGGACTCGGCGGTCAGGGCATACACATGTCCAGTGGGTATGGCCACAGGGTCCTGAGGCCGAAAATGAGGACCGTCATCTTGGAATGTATAACATCCCCAAATGAGGCCGGCCCAGGCCTCGTGGCGCTTCAGGGTCTTAACAGGGTCCACGCTGTTGGGCACGTAGACGATGGTTGGGAGGGCCCTGATCATGGGTATTGACTCCCGGTAGGGAGCCACATCAGTGACCTCATAGTGAAGCTTCATAGCTTCATCCAGATAAAGCTGGTTGGTAGCCTTATCCTTTTCTTCTTGGGTGTTTCCCTTTGGTCGGGAGGCATCAATTTCAGGGACGACAATGATCCGGGAGAGGAGGGGGCTACGGATGGCGGTTGCCACCCGTAGACAGCGGACAGGCGTGGCTCTCATGATGGGGAACATCAAGGGATCTGATGTTCCGGCGATCTCCTTGAGGACGGCCACAACCTGCTGATTTCGGAGGGCGCACCCTCCAACAATGGCAACACGGGGGCGTACAGTATATATGCCCTCCGGATCCTTTAAATAGACCCGGAGGAACTCCAGCAGCTGCCCAAGCATGTTGGCAGCTTCGTTCGATTCCGAGTGGCGAGCGATGGTCTCGTCCATTTCCTTCTTGGAAGTTTGGGCTTCCATGATTCTGATGTTGAAAAGGGACTCGTAGACGCCCCAAAACCGGTCCTTCGTAGCCTCCATGAGGCGCCGATCTTGGGTGGCCATCAACTCATCCCTGAACATGGGGATTGAGTACTTCGCAAAAAGGATACCCCCCATTAGGAGGGTCTTGAAGGGGTAGTGATGCTCCGGGTTAGGGAGCAGGCGGATCAGGTTGATGTCCTGATGTGACATCTGCTTGGCATACTTCCCACTGTCGCTTTTGAGGATCTTATGGCCCACTGAGAAGGATCCAGTGAGCAGGGCCAAGATCCCCTGATAGAGGTTTTCGGCCGTATGGCCGTCTCGGTTCCAGTGCCGAATCATGATCGGCTTTCCTTCGGCATCCTTGCCCTTGACTTTGGCAAAGTTCGACAGCAGGGGGAAATCCTCACAATCACTCCGGAAGTAGAGGTGATTTCCGGGGTGATCGGGACGGTAAGGGAGCTGGAAGAGGGATAATCTCCGGAGCTGCTCCAAAGAGCTCTGATGAACGGCAGCAGCGTTCAGGTTGTTCATCTTCTAAACAAAAATTAGCAATCTCACAGTCATGCTATTCAAAGGGGATATCGTGCATCGCGTCATTATTAGGCTGGAGTTCGCTAAGAAATACCCATTTCTCAACTTGTGTCCATGTTTCGAGTTCATCAGACTCTCAAGGTGTCGAGGCTAGAGTTCACCTGACTCTGCTCATGATTCGGTTCCGAGTTCAACTGACTCTACCGGTTACTATCATTCATCTGTTCCAGGGATTTGAGAACACTGAGATTATACAATAATACAAAATACTAATACAGACGATTATATACACAATTCCTGAAATAATTGACAAAAGCTACGATACTACTAATTATATACATAAATTATTCCACATAATCCACAGACATAATTCCTATAATTACATTTTGACATGCAAAGCACATTATTTGAACCTAAGACGGGGGAGATGTTACTCTCCGTTGGCAACCCTGACTTACAATATACCACATTATTAACTACTAAATAGAGATACACCATATTTACACATATTCTTACTGGTACCAATCTAATAATTATTAAGCTGACTACTCAAAAGTTAACTGACTTGCTAAAATACATGAAACTGTTCTTTTATATATTACACAAAACTCCCTTTTTGTTTTTATGCAAAACCTTTCTTTATGTTTTTGTGCTTTTTGTATTAAATACCTTTTTTTTGTAATTTTCTTTGTTATGGACGTAGAAACTACCGTTGGGAATATGATTAAAAAGAAACGATTTGTTTTAAATATAAGTAATTTAAATAATGTTTTGAGGTAATTAATTTGCAGTATTTATAAAATGGTTAGAAATGTGAAGCTCTTATGAGTGAAAGATAATTAACTCGTTTTCCTTCCCAATGGCACTTTCCGGGGCGAGAACTTACATAGAGTTCCCCCCCTTCTCTCATCTGTGTAATATTGCACTACACATTAATACTGCCCAAAGGGCTTCTGTTGAGTTCGACCAGATTTAAGAACTGAAGACCAGGTACGGATATTTTCTCGGGCTTGTGCCGCTGCCATTCTAGGGGATCTGGTTCCTTGGGGCACTTGAGACTGGCTCGGAGGAGATGGTTGGAAGTCCTGATATTCTTGTGATTGGGCAGGGGGAAGCTGGGTGGTTGTTAGGGACGGAAAACTAGAATCCCTGATCCTTTGGGCCGAGGTGGGACGGAGAGCGTAGGACCAAGATCTAATGATTTCTGGGTTAGTTGTGTGGAATGGCTTCAGAGGTCCCCTTTCAATATCCAGGACTAACATGTAATGGTTTTGGTTCACATGCCAAATATAGATCGATCTAGGGTCGGGGTCTATATCTGATCCCAGGAAGGCAGGAGTATGGTTGGACCACATCCAATAGTTATCCTTCGGGTTTACATAGGTGGCAATCGGGGTATTCAGCATGATGGCAGCAAGGAAAATCTCTACCTCCGTGGCGAAGGTTCCGGGGCGCGAGATGACTTCAGGATCATATATTTTTGGTGCTTCCATTTGTTGTATAGCTTCCTGTACCTTAGGGTGATGATCGTAGTAGTCCCGCATCAATTCTCGGACTGTAGGATGACGATGCTCGCCACCATAAATGGCAGTAGCGAGTACTCGGTAGAAACAGTTCCCGTCTGGTTTAACATCGAGCACCACGGTAGGATAAGTAAGGGGATTCTCGTTACCCCAGTCTTGGAGGTGAGGGTTAGTAGTAATGGTGACATCTCCTAGTCGGTTTGCCTGCACCTCAAGCCATTCATTGTTTATAGGGATCCAGGTCATCTCCACGAGAGTTTCGGCAATCAGTTCGGGGTCAGAAGTGTTATCCTCTAGGTCACTGTATTGATCAATAGGTTTCCTTATGTCTGGGGAGGGGGTTCTCCTTTTTCTTCGGGAGATGCGCGATCTCTTTTCAGGTTCTGACCCCAGAGTTGGGGCTGTTGATAGGAGGTCCTCATCCGAACTGATGTCAGCATGAAGGTTTGGATCTCCGTCCATTTCCTCAGTCAACTGATCCTCCGGAGATAGGGGGAGTACATGCGGCGCGGGAACCGGCTTCATTCGCCTGAAGTTTACTTTATGTATCTGGGTCTTTCGCGAATTGGCCAATCTGAGGTCAGCAACCGGTGGGTGTACGTCAATGATTCGATAGGGCCCACAGTAGAAGGGGCGCAACTTGTGACTCACGTTCTGACCGGCTTTCTGGGGAGCTTGTACCATTACCAAATCTCCTGGCATAAAGGCGATTTGCCGGACACCGCGGTTATAGTTTCTTTCCTGGGTTATTTGAGCAGCTTGAATATGGTCTCTGGCATATTTCCAAGCTTTTCTTAGCCCCTCTGAAACCTGGGCAACATAATCAGGGACGTGATGCAGTTCTGCCGGAGCAATTAATTTGTAACTGTTGGGGAGAGTAGGGTCCCATCCATGCACCAGATAGAACGGGGTTTCTCCGGTTGAGGCATGAACGCTGGTGTTATAGGCAAAGGTGCAATACGGGATCATTCTATCCCAATCTATATGTTCTTGTACGGTGGTGCGCAGCATGTGTTTCAGTGTGCGATGCCAGCGTTCAATCTGTCCATTACTGCTTGGATTATATTTGGTGGTTTCCACTTTCCTAACATCAGCAAGTTTACAAATGGCCTTGTTTAGAGCGGAAACGAACTGGGCTCCTTGATCACTGACCAATTTCCGAGGGGCACCAAATTTCAAAAGGACATGCTCGACAAATACATAGGCAGTTACCAGGGCAGTGGCAACTCGGACAGGAACGGCCACAACATACTTGGAAAAGGCGTCTATGAAGGAGATCACATAACGGTGTCCATGAATTGAAGGTTTTCTCAGATCCATTATATCCACATGAATTCGGTCAAATGGTTCAGTAGGAGGGATGGTATGCAGGTGGGCATTCTTTCTTCTGTGGGGAGCTTTATGAGCCATACAAATTCGGCACGTGTTTACCCAATCTCGGACGGATGCCCATAGAGAGGGCCACCAGTAGTTCCTTTGTATTCTTGAATGCGTGCGAGCGATTCCCAAGTGTCCGGCAAAGGGGCTGTCGTGGGCAGCCAGCAATATATGTTTCCGGAGAGGTAAGGGGACCGCCAATTGTCGATTAGTTTCTTCTCGGCTCTTCGTCAGTCGGTATAATACGTCATCATCGATGATGAACTCTGTGGCCGCCGCTGCGATCTTTACAGCTTTGGTGAAATCCGTAGGGAGGATGTCTTGGACGAGGTATTTCTTAACGGCCGCAAAGAAAATATCATTTTCCTGCTGTTCTATAAGGTGATCCCATATGGTATTGGTTAAGTATAGGGGCCCTTCTATGGGAATGTCTTTCCTTTCTTCATATTCTCTGGAGGTAGCAGGCATTTCAGGTTGGTTCTCATTTTCCGGGGGCTTCGATGCGAAAAAGTCAGCATCCCAAGAGCCTGATGACATGGACCCAGGTCCAGGATGGTTTGAATTTTGGGAAGGCCCTTCTAGCTCGTCCATGACAGGGTCGTTCTCTCTATTCCCATTCTTTTGGGAAGGGGTAGAGTTGGAGTCTACGTGTCCTGGTTCGGCTGAGACGTCCTGTATTCCAAGGGATTTTCCCTCCTGGGAGGAGCTTTGTAGGTCCAAATCCTTTCGCTCTTGAGCATTTGAT
This sequence comes from Trissonchulus latispiculum, assembly GCA_030248195.1. NCBI lineage: Eukaryota > Metazoa > Nematoda > Enoplea > Enoplida > Ironidae > Trissonchulus > Trissonchulus latispiculum. The sequence continues at coordinate 42,160 of JASAND010024832.1, forward strand.
AAGTTGGCAGCGAGCTGAGTGCCTTTCCTAGGCCTTTGTAATGTACTGACGGCTTCCTCTGCTTCTGTCTCGTTTAAGGTTCGAATACTGATGGAGCGCATCTGTTCCGATAACTCGTCAACGCTATGTTCGCTGCCAGGGGCTTGCTTTAGCCTTTTTCGCGCCATCATAACTTGTCGTCCAGGTATCGGGTGACAGGCAATTAAGCAATTGATCGCTCCAATAAGCCCATCGGCTACTTCGGGTTCCACGGGTGGGGTAATGACTCGGACGTTTAGAGGTGGATTTAGTTTGGGTCCAGCGATGTCTCGGAAGAGTGGATTTCTTGATAGTCCATCGGCATTGCTGTTATCCTTTCCAGGCCTATGCCTGATGTCGAAAGTATATTCACTGAGTTCAACCCTCCACCGGGCTAACCGTGAATTCTGGGGTGGAGCGGTCATGAGCCATCGCAAGGCAGAATGATCAGTGACCACCAGAAACGGAGGACCTCCATACAAGAAATGTCGGAAATGTTGTATTCCGAATTTGATGGCAAGGCATTCCTTGTCATGTGTGCTGTAATTCTTCTCATGTTTCTTCAGGGATCTGGCAGCGTAGGCAACTGGGTGTTCTTTCCCATCCTCTTGATCTTGTGACAACACAGCACCCAGGCCGAGGTCGGAAGCATCGGTATGCAGGACAAATGGTCGCTCAATGTCGGGGTGAGCCAATACGGGCGCTTCTTGGAGAGCTTGCTTCAGGGTTTCAAAGGCCTTCTGGTGAGGGGCATGCCAGGTGAACTTGTTTTCCTTCTTCTTGAGTTGATAAAGTGGGCTGGCTAAGGATGCAAATCCCTTGATGAACTTGGCGTAATATGCACACATCCCAAGAAAGCTTTCCACGTCCTTCACACATTTGGGTTGGGCGAATTCCTGTATAGACTTGATTCGATCGGCCAGAGGCTCTACACCTTTAGCAGAAATAGTATGCCCCAGATACTTTACCTGCGTTTGTAGAAATGAGCATTTCTCGGTATTTAGTTTCAAATCGGCAGCTATTAGTCGATCAAAGATTTCCTGCATGATCTCCAGATGTTCACCAAAATCCTTGGAAAATATCAGAATGTCATCAATGTAGATAATGCACTTCTTCCATTGTAGATCGCCCAATACCCGTTCCATACATCTTTGAAAATTACCAGGTGCCGATTTTAGTCCAAATGGAAGCACATTATACTCGAATTGTCCGTGAAAGGTATTGAATGCCGCCTTCGCTCGGGATTCTTCATCTAGTTCGATCTGGTTGAATCCTTTGTTTAAATCCAAAGTGCTGAAGTAATTGGCTCCTCTCAATGCGGCCAGTATGTCATCAATCCGAGGTAAGGGGTAAATATCAGGCTGGGAAACCTGGTTTATACGGCGGAAATCAACACACAACCTCCATTTTCCATTTGGCTTTGGAACATACAGCATGGGGGAAGCCCATGGACTCTGTGAGGGCCGGATGAATCCATGTTTCAACATTTCTTTAAGTTCCTCTAGCAATGTTTCCCGTAGATGTACTGGCAACCGGTAAGGAGGAGAGTATAGGGGGGAATTGGTTCCGGTATTAATAGAGGCCTGGAAGACTGAACACTTCCCCACGTCATAGGGGTGATGCGAAAACACTTTTTCGTTCTTTATTAGGGAATCGCAGAACTGATCAATCTCGTGTTCGGTCAGATGGGCTGAGGGACGTGGCATTTCCTTGAATACCTCGGGCAGCTCATCATAGGTGAGAAGTTTATCTTGTTTTACCTTCGGGGTGACTCTGGGAAATTCTTCTTCAGAATAATCCATGACATGATTCAAGTGTAGTACGCCTCGGCTTGGGGTACGGACGTAATAGAACTGACAACCATCTTCGGCGTCGTTTTCCAAATGATTTCTATCCGGGACTTGAGGTGTAACACTTCCAACGCATTCATTTGCGTACAGTCTGATAGGGTCCCGGGAATAATTTTCCAGATATATAATGATATGCTTAGAATCCAATCTCACCCTGGCGGGGAGGCAGGCTAGGGGACGATCAGGGTGATGAGGGGAGTTGAACTTATGCGGATGGGGGTCAAAGTCTCCTTCTACGTTTAGGACAACATCAGGGGGGATTTCTACCATCGCATTGATTATTGCTCGAGATCTAGCAGGCAAGGTGAAATCCTCCATCAAAGTCACTCTGTAAGCTGTTTCCAAAGGGTGTTGTGGTGTAGATATGGGGATGGAAAAAACTCCAGGAGGATGCGTTGAGTGAATTTTGATTTCATTAGTATGAACAGAGATCTCGAAGGAGGCATGGAACTTGGCAAGGAAGTCTGTTCCTAGCAGGATGTCTTGGGGGGCATTCTCACTAACAAAGAATGTGTGTGGTATTGGGGGATAGGTTGGGCTTCCAGGGAAGGTAATCTTACCCTCAACTTTCTTATCAATGTTCATTCGATGTCCGGTGGCGGATAAACTCCACCTAGATTTTTCCAGCTCGATAGTGGGTAATCTATGCCTTTTCACTACACTGTCGGATATGACAGTAATATTGGCTCCAGTGTCCAAAAGGGCTGTCAAGGTAACACCATGCAGTGATATATCTATCAGTAGTGGAGAAGCACTGGGGGACCGGTATTCGGACAGATGCTCGGGGGCATCCTGTATACAGTAGATACGATCTCTGGGCCTTCTTCCAGATGAGGAGTCCCTCGGATAATTATTTCGACGCGGTGGTGGGGTTAGGGCTCGAGCTCCGGCTCTTCCAATTTCGGGACTTGCCGCACGGGGTGGTGGGCTCTCTCGTTCGTAGGATCCAGCCTTATACTGATGGAGTTGGTGAAATGGTTCATTTCCTGGAAGTTCTTCTTCGGGTCCGGATATCAGGGGCCTTCGAGGTCTAATTGGGTTAGGGTATCCAGACTCCGGGGAAAGGGGTGGATAGGGTGCTAGCGGTTCCAAGGGAATATCTTCGAATCTTAGTTGTCCTTTTCCAGGCGTGTAAGCGTACGAGCGGGGTCGGGCTCCTCTCGTTCTATTTTCTGCAGCTGGTCGCAGGGGTGGTGGAGGTCTTTCCAGGAGAGGAGATTGCCTACGTAATTCGGATGGACTGGAGCCGACAGGAGGTGAGTTGGGTGGAGAGGTCGGAACTCTTTGTATTCCAGTTCCCAATCTACTCAGTCTTTGTCCCAAACCGAAACATGATCCACGCATTCGTGCTACGAGATTAGCCCTGAATTCGCCCATACATGGGGAAAACCAAATCGTAATGGCTACTCCTACCGCAATCAGGATAAGGATAATGATGAAGCCGGTCCAAACGTTCATATTGAGCGGGTGAATGACAAGTGGCGCGGTGCGGTGATGTTTTTCCAGCAACTTCTTCACAGCCTTGTTTTCATATTCTGCTCGTTCCAAATCAGTGAATTGGATAGGGACGACACCTAAATTAGGGGCTTCAAAAGGAACTCGGTAAGTAATAAGGGGTGCTGAATATTGTACAACCTCTATCGCGCTGGTTAGCACCAGGTCACCAACTATGATGTGGTTATAGGTTCCATGTTCTAGCCATATCACGCCATTGCTGGGCACGGGGATGGTTTCACCTCGAGACACATGTTGCAGTTGGGGAGTTTGTGTGAGCATGATTTCCGGATGGCTGGTTCGGATCAGGACACCTGCTGGTGTTGAGGCAAAGTCCGTGTCAGGGGTTAGGACCTTTACCATCATCTGCTGTCTACAATTCGCGGCGTCAATGGGGGTAGCTGAAACAATCGCCTTGAGACAGGCTGACTGAGGTGTTGAAACCAAGGATTCAGGCCCACATACCCACAATCCGGGTGATGATTGGCATTCTTCAAGCTTGACTTCGGAGAACTCTGAACTATGGTGGTTAACTTCGTGTCTAACGAAGCGAGGAACAGGGGCCTTCATTTGGGCGTGGTTTGATGGGTCATTATATCCAACATTGCTGACCTCATAAATGGGGGCCACATCTTCTCGTGTGGGGGTGGGTATTTCCATGATGAATCCAAAAAGTAGTTTTCTGATGTCCATTCTTACAGGGTAGATCTTTCCAAATCTGTAGATCAGGCTGGGTTCATCCCTCAAAATCGTTTGGTTCAATTGGGCGTGTCCATTCACTATGTCACGAATGATCTTGTAATTGATGAGGCTGGGAGAAATTCGTCCATCCAGTCCAGCAGCCATTACACTATCAATACTGTGTTTGAGGGAGTGTTCAAAATTAGATACTATCAATGAATACTGCACCTGAGTACTCATGGTCAAAGCTTCGCATCGTGCAGAATTGATCAATCCAACCAATTCTTGCAGTGAATAATGCATGAAGGAATAGACTTGCTCGTTAGCTTCAACCAACCTCTCCAGGGCTTCCGTATGAGCGATTACTTGTTCGTCCAGCTTCTGAGTCGCTTCAATAATGGCATTGACCTTATCCTTTACGGATCCCAAATTGACAGTATTAGATATTGACAGGCCAAGTCCGACAATACCAATGATGGCGCCAATGGCTCGTTTAGATCTTTGCAAGGGGAACTGGGATTTTACATGCTGAAATCCGTGATCAGCATACAGGGATTCATTGTATTCCTGATATTTGGGTTTGGAGGTGTTACAGAGAATGGGGCTTTTGTCGCAGATGATCTTCATTATGGACGAATAATACCTGGTGTTAAGTATTCCGCCGTACATCTCATGGTATTCTTCGGTTACGTTTCTGATCAGTCCGGCTAGATGAGGTTCGTGGGGACAATCGGTGAGCAGTTCATTAGCTCGACTCCGTGGGGTGTCGCATTTCTTGCATTGGGCTTGAAGGCTTTCCGGGACGGAAGATGGTTCTCCTCCACAAAGAGAACAGAAAAAGACCCACGCTTGCATTTTCTTAAGTTGCGGGGGTTTGGGCACCTTCATGTGGATTAGGATAGGGACATATTCTGTTTTGGTATAGGTTGCCATTAAACCTTTGGGGGATAAGGCCAGACCCCACTTGGTGGATACCATGGTGTTCATTGCCTTGGCTCTTTGGGTGAAATAGTCCTCGCTTTCCTGCGCTTGAATGCAGGGGACTAACAGGGCTATCATTACGCCAAGTGCAAGCCACATCACTAGGATGGGAAAGGGTAGTGAAGTTGAGCCTTTTACTTTAGCGACTGGTTTGGGCACAGGAGGTTCCTTATGTTCCTTCTTGGTGGTGGTCAGAGTCGTTTCTTCCCGGGGTAGGCGCACGGTAGTGGGGACTGAGCTCGATCTTGAATTACTTTTGTGAGTCGGGGTAGGGGTCTTTCTTCTGGGCGGAGGCGGAGAATCAGTTGTCCTCCTGATGGGATGAAGGGCCTCCATTCGGGCTCGGGCAAGCAGAAACTGCTGATATGATTCCCAACAGCGTTCCCTCTCACGCTTCAATTGCCAGACGCGTCGTTCTTCCTTCTGTGCGCGCTTTCGTTCTTTGCTCCGGACGTCCTTCAAAAGTCTGCGGAGGAACTTGATATCTTGGGGGCACAAATCGGATTCTGGGATTAAAACTTCTCCAAGGGTTTTCTTTATCTTCTTGATGACCTTCTTCTTTTTCTTCTTACTCTTCCGATTCTTTCGGGTCTTTATGACAGTGGGCTCAACAGCGTTCAGGTTTATGCGAACTTCCCGATTCCGGAGTTTCTTTACAGTCGTTCCTACTTCCTCGTCCGATTCTTCTGAGATGTCTGAAGTAGAGGTTTCTTCTAAGCTATCCATCAAATCGTTGATGATTGGCTTTCCCTGTTGTGGGTTGCCTGGGTTGACGAGGGATAAGGGATCCACGTTTTCTTTGTTGGCTTGCATCAATCTCCAAGTCAGAGGTATGGATGTGCTGAGGAGGTTTTCGACCCAGAGATCCAACCTCCCAGCATGAGGGGATTCTTCGGGGGCTTCCAATATGTCGCTATCGAGGCAACAATAGAATTCTTCATCGGATACTGATCTTCCAAGCCTTTTCAAGATCCTTCTGCTGATTTCATAAATTGCCTCTTGGTCAATGATCTTGAATCTTCCTCGTTCGGGGTGTTTGATGAGATCGCTGATCTGATATTCCATCCTAGCTGGGGAATGCGATCCATCTTGAGTCATAAGGATACTGGGATCCAAGGCCCGCAGAAGTTCTTCTTCTGAAAGCATTTCTCCGAGTCGATCCAAGACTCTTCGAGCAAATTTCACGACGGGGCCCATCTCGACGGGGGTAACTTCTAGGTGACTTTCTGGTCTTGATCGGGTAAGCGGCAGGTTCTGATTCTGGAATTCCTGACTCTGTTCTTCTGACTTTTCTTGATTCGTTGGTCCTTGTACTGGGACCAGCGGAGCATGTATCAGGTCCATTGCCATATTTCCCTGTGCCAGAACTTTTCGTGCGCTTTGCATCACGGTGGGCATATCAATCTGAGGATTGGGTTTGGGTCCTGTGGGAGCTGAATTGGGATAGAGAGAGATGATTCCATTACCCTGATGACTGACAATCGGCCCAATCTGTGGAGTGGGGGGTAACCCAAGTTGTATTCTAAATTCTCGCACGGCTTCTCCTAAACCAATGGCCAAGGCATCGGAGGGAGGGACTGACTGGAATCTGGGAGCAGGGCAAGTCTGGGTGAAATCATAACATCGGGGGCTTCTTCGCAATTCCCGTCCGCGTCCCAATGAGTGTCCTCGTGACTGATTCCTTCGCTGGTCCATTTCGTAGGGTCCGGGGACTCTCTTTGTTGGAACTCGGACCATTTGGGTTACCTCACTGGTTGACTGGTCAGAGGAACTCTCCTTCTCTGGATTCTTTTCATGAGAGGAGGGAGGAATTGGTGAGTCCTGGGGAAACCTTTTCTTTACATGCGAAGGATAACCATATTCTATGGTTCGAGGTTCTTCCAACCTATGGGTGCGGGGGTAGGTAACAGACATTGGTTTCTGATACATGGGCAGAGAGTACAGTTCACGGTCCAGCCGCTCGGCTTCTGGATCCACGGATTCTTTCCCTGCATTCAGAGTATAGGTAGATTTCCCTTGTGTTTGTTCAATCTTAACATAGGGAGGAATGGAGAAATATTGTCCTCCCAGATCCTTGATTTCCTGTTCCAGCTGCAGAATTTGGGTGGGTAGGCTGGAATTTTCAGGCGGAAAGTAAGCAGTTTTCCTCTCCGGTTCGGCTCCAATGACTTGAACCATAGGGGGGGCACTTCTCTGTTGCCTCACGTCGGCGAATCTGGATCCATAGGGAGCATGAACAGCTTCGGCAGCATTTCGCTCGTCATTCCTGCTCCATTGAGGTTTGGGTTGGGGGTATTGCTGGTACTGTCCGGGGGATCCATTTCTGGGAGGATATCGGTTGTCCTGATTCCGGTTCATTCCATTCCCATTCTGCGGATATCGGGATTGTCCATTGTTGAGTCTGTAGTTGTTGGAATTCCCGTTGTTGGAATTGTGGTTGTTATAGTTACTGCGCGGAGGACCAGGATAGTCGTTTCTGGGTCGATAGGCTCCACCTCCAGGGGACCGGCATTCGCGCTTGGAATGTCCAGCTCTTCCACAATTGAAGCATCGGAAATCGTTAGGGAATGGGATCTTATCATTTCCTCTTCGGGGAGGAGGGACATTTTTCGACTGCTCAGGGGAGGCAATTTTGATTCCTTTTATCTCATTAGCGAGCACGGCTGTGCTCTGAACCAGAGAACTGATGGTATTCAGGAGGGCGGGACCAGTGAGATTTGCACTTGAGACAGCTGCTTCTGGATCCACTTCCAAAAAGGCAGGAGTTCCTTCTCCGGGATAGACACCTTCGGCTTCTCTGGCCTTTTTGAAGGCTTGGGAATAATCCGCAGTATCCATTGGGACATGTGGTTTGAACTCATTCCGTAGTCCAATGAGAAAGGTCTTCAACTTGATGTCTTCCAGCATGTCAGGGTCTCCTCGATCTTCCCAGGCGATTCGGGCATATTTCTGCAATCGGAGAGAAAAGTCTGCGACAGACTCATGGGGCATCTGTCTGATACTGAACAGTTTGGCTGTGGCATGCATATCCGTCATGGGAGGAATCATGACTTCTCTGAGGGCTCGTACAGAGGCTTCCCAGTCATCTTGTTGCATGGCGCCTCTGGGCATGCATTTGAATATCTCAGCAGCTCTGCCTCTGAGAGTAGACGAGATGTTCATGACCTTCTGATAATCGTTCAGGTTGAGTCTTTGACTGAATCTCTCGTAGTTGACAAGGTGATCATCAAAGTTTTCATGATCCTTTCCAGAATAGATAGGCATATCTCGGTAGGAGGCAGCTATGGCCTGATTCTGGATGCTATCGCGGAGTTGACCCAGCAGGTCTTCAATGTTTCCATTAGGTGCCATGGGGGCATGAGGAAAAACCAAGGGCATCTGGGGGTTGAAGGGAGGAGGTGCTCCACCCACGGGACCTGGAGGCACATGTTGAGGGCCCATATTCGGGGGTCCATTTCCATCGTCATCGGCAGGATTGAATTGATCCATATTTTCTTCCGGATTTGGTCGATAGGGTCTCAATTGATTCCTTGATAGGGTTAGAGTTGATCCTCGTTTGATCTTAATGATGAAGTCGTAGGGTCGTGATGTTTCCTCACTGATAGGATTTCCAACAGGATTGTCTTCGCAGGATTGTCCTCACTGGGGGCTCCAAGTTTTCTGTTTACCGTGTAATGAACTGAGTTGGATTAAATGAGAAATTGGCTTGATTTGATTCGATTTCAAGAAATGGGGTCGTATTAGGCTGATAGGTTCAGTTACACGGAAGGTCAGCACGTTTGTCCAATTAGACAAACTTAGGTACCAGATTCCCGAAAGGTAGTTTGCCAAAATCGGGGATCTCTACAGCCAACCTGATAGGGGTGTAGTCGTGAGTTCGTTTAGGTAGGGGTCGTTAGGTTGATCGCAGCAGGATTCAATCCAACAATGTGATCGCAACAGGATCGTTTTCAGCAGCAAGATCGCAACAGGATCTGATTCAGCAGCAAGATCTCAACAGGATCTAGTTCAGCAATAAGATCGCAGCAGGATCTGACTCAGCAAGGCTGTTCCTAACTAAGTCTGGATGAGTACACAGTGATTTATTAACCAACAACAGGGTTAGGTTTGCTTTATGAATAGTAACAGTAATGACAGTAAACTTATCAGACAGGGGTCACTGGACAATTAATATTCACTGCAATTATTAACAATATATAATCAACGTACAAGGTACCAGGGTTGCCAACTTTTTTGATAGATTAATACTTTAAATTGACCGATAATAGGGGAAGATTATTTACTAGTATTTCGACTACTGATTCTTTCTTTCTTCCTCTTTCCTTGTAGTTACTAACAGGGGCTTAAACTTCACTCTAGCCTAACCTTGGGTTCCTCTTCTTCAGGTATTGGTTACAGGGTACTGTCAGGTACAGTGCGTACTTGTGAGTTGTGTGTGATAAGTTAGCTTCCTTATCCGTCTAATCACAAAATCAAACTAATCAACAGTTAACTAATAATTAATTAAAGCTAAAGATATAACACTTCTGTTCCGGGAATGGGTGAGCGGGCTTAGATCTGGTATTAAAGACTCTCAAGGAATCCCACAGATCTAAGGCGGCTATTGGACGGTGGAGAGTACAAACACAGGGGTCGGTCTAGGCGGGGAGTTACCAGGAGATGCCCGAATTTTAATTAATATAGATTAAGCGTTATTTTAATTATCTTCAAAGGATCTTCTTCTGACTGAATAGTTAACTATTGATAAGCAAAGTCTAAACCAGAGACAGAAGGGGAGCGACAGTCCCCATACAGGAGGAGGTGAAGATAACCACACTTGGAGACATTTGAACAAATTTCCTTGAAAGAGCAAAAGTAGAAATAACTGAAACAAAGCTCTTATTTAGCTTCTCTGGACGAGTTCACGACTGTAGGTTAAACCGGCAATGATCAGGTTCGGGTCGACGGTGTCTCTGCCTTAACTGCTAATCAATAAGTTCCGACTTCAATGTACCTTCCGATTTGTCTGAACTGATTCCAAATCAATGACCAAAATAGTCCACTATTATCCAATTCCAATTATCTGAGTTCAATTTGCTTCTACTGACAGGTACAGTCCTCAGGTCAATCCTCACAGTAATCACAGGACAGGTTCCAACTGATCTGAATCTTGGCAGGACGAACTGGCGGTGAACCTGAATCAAATGGGTTAAAACCCATTAGAACAGGACACAAATGCGGGAATCAAACCCAGCAACTATTACTCACTTTGGATGGCTTTCTGAGATAAAAGTTGTAACTTTGTTGATTTCAAGACAACTGAAAATAGCCTATTTTTAGGCCAATTTTCGGTTAGGATGGACTTAGTTGCGTGTTATTGGTTTGGTACAAACGGATTTTAGCCAAATATCGGTTTCTAGACGATTTTCTGCTACGTGGTGCAGAAAATCGCAAATACGACACGGTTCTTCCGTAGACATTCGGCTTATATTAATTGAACGTGAAATGGGACCTATAGACATTTAGTGAACAGGAAAGCACCCGTTTCCTGCACGAAACTGACATCAAGCACAAGATATTCATTTTCTTAAATATTACTACTTTTCTGAGATTCATTAGAAGATGGTTCAGGGAGGTTTCTAGGTCTTATCTACTGGTAAACCTCAGTACATTTATTAGCTATCATTTATATATTTCTGGATACTTACGTACTATTATTTACCATATTTGCCATACACACAAACCTAGTATACTTACAAAAGAAAGTCAGCATGAAGTCCTTATTTGCGATTCGTCCGCTCCTTGAGCATAGGACTACCTACGCGGACGAGTCGAGGACTACGTGATAATTAAGGCCTATTCTGGGAGTCCCCGTGACTCTGAATTAGGCTAACTAATTAATTTACATATGAGCCGACACGACAGCGGACGCTCGCTCGTACTGGCTAACATTCACACATTCTTTCGAACATTGATCAGTTATCGGACAGTCTAACATTTATTCATAACTACGCAATCTTTTCTGCCTAATAGGAAACTTCTTTGCTAATTTCGGATGTACAAATCCCATGCGCCCGATGGGAATCGCCCCGTCATTAAGTTATTGGGATAATCGTTACTGACAACCTTTTGGACCGATTAAAGCTTCTTCTTGTGTTGACGATCTTGAATTTGGTACGGCTACGATTTAGGTGATTGTTACTAATAATTTCAGTTGCTGTTTCAATGTGCGAATTCGATAGCATTTCGGATTATCCCAACCTTGCAACCCATATGACTAGCAGACATTCAACTAATAACATTTACACGAAGGTGGCAATCCTCACAACCCCTATCGTACAAGGGGAGTTTCCGTGAGTTGTCGATCAATTAGCCAAAACATTCATTCATCAGACACTCAAAACAGCATACGAAACAAACATTCAAGATTCATACAAATCATGCATTTCTGAAAATTGGTTAGATTCGGAACCTCACGCTCCATGAGGAGTTTAAACGAGTAACCGCCTTACGTAAATTTAGAAGCACATTCACACCCTAGCAACACATTATTCCAATACATATCTAACTAAAGGTACACATTACTTAACTAAACCCATGTGCATATTTGGCTACAGACTTTAAACTTTGTGGTGCTCGGATTTTGGCTTTTGCAATTCAACAGAATTGCCTTATAAAAGAAATTTTGTGAAAACGAGAACTTAAAACTTGGAGAAATTTTGTGTAACATTTGAAAGAAAGCCAGTGAGTAATAATTGCTCGGCAATTATTACTAACAACAAAGTTGAATTAAACTAAATACACAATTAGCTGAAAACTACAGAAAGCTGAGGAAGCCGGCCATTCCTCACAAAAACTGCTTAATAATTAAATAATTAAAGGTAGTATCAACTCATAGTTTTAGGATTAACTTAAAATGACCTGTACGATTTTAATACCTAGCGATTTAAAAGCCGACCTAATGCTAAAATAAAGCATGATACAAGAATGGCATTTTTAAAACAGTGCGACGCTTTTGTAAAAGTCATGGCCGGCAACTCCTAGTTGCCGGCTGTGGGGAGAACACTTCTGTTAGCTAACTTATGAATTTCAGAGCCGTAATTAAGGGGCTCTTCTAGCTCAAAACTTAGAGATTAGGTCCCACTCAAAATCCCGTTAAATACTACAAAAAGAAACCCCGAAAAGTGACAACAAAAGAGAGCTGAAGGAAAGAATTGTTTGCACTAAAAGAAAACGTAGTTTTTGGATCAACAAGGTAGTGGCTTGACGAAGAGAAACGAAAGTAAATGATGGAGAGAACATGACTCAAGACCTCCGTCAGACGGGAGGAGTTTACATGGACTGCCCTGAATCTGAAATCATAAAATCATAATAAAATTAACGAATAAGAAAATCAAACCGGCTCGGAAGCCCATCATGCTAGAGAACTTAAAATTGGCCTTCTGGCCGAAAGTGTTGAAAAGTCGGGATTTAAGGGTTTAAAAATTACAAAATATTGGCTTCTTGGCCGTGGCTTGGATTTAAAATAAACGGTGGCCAGTCGGCCTCAAAAGACATAGAAAAAAGGGCCAATCGGCCAAAGGTACAATAATATAAAAATCGCCAAAAAGGCCACAATACAATCCTAGATTTTTGGTCCTAGGCAGTAGAATAAGGCCGGACATAGAAGGTCCATGTGGCCACTCAAGTTGTTAGTGTTCGGGTGTTGGCTCAGCTTACCTCTCTGACCCAAGGGCCCAGAGAGATCCCTAGATTTTATTGAGGTTGGGGGTGTGTACTGCTATTTTCCCGCGTCACACCAGTGACACGAGAAGCAGTACACAGGGGAAAGGGGACATTTTTGCAGCCGCTCTCGGCTGAGTCCTAACGAACACTGATTGAAAATTTGAAAATTTGGGGCGAGCGACGGCTCGCTGACAGCCCGCAATAAAAGCGGTGTCCTTTAATTTTGGGGGAAGCTTCTAGAAGCTTCTAGAAGCTTCCCATGTTTTGCATGTAAGATCCGAGCTCTTTTCGGCCCGGGGACCAGGTGAGGGGTCAGATTAATGATATTGGGGAAATATTGCCCCCAACTGGTTCTCTTTTTGATGGATTTTGGGGTCGAAACTTGGGCGAATTTTATAAAAGTTTGGGTTTACGTGTAAACGCAACCAAAGGGATAGTTGATAGAATATTAGTCTTAACTTGTCCAAAAATTGACAGAAATTTGTAGAATTTTGGCCAACTTGGGCCTATGTAATACAAGAGGAATGTCAATACTTTAGATGAAATCGGAAAATTAGTTTATTAATGTTGGAAATAATTTAATATTTCTTTGTTTTCGGCCCCTCACACCTGAGTCTTGCTTGGACTCTTGGCCGAGAACAAAGCGTGCCGGTCATTTGTCTTCGGCAACAATTGTTCCTTGCTACTGGAAACTCCCTTTTTCCAACAAGCCAGAGGAAGAAAACCTGAGCAAGGAAGAGAATAAAACCAAAAAGGATGAAAAGTATGCACATAGTTGTTTTTTACCTAATTCCTAGCTAGGTGAAAATTACAACCTCACGCTCCATGAGGAGTTTAAACGAGTAACCGCCTTACGTAAATTTAGAAGCACATTCACACCCTAGCAACACATTATTCCAATACATATCTAACTAAAGGTACACATTACTTAACTAAACCCTAGTTCTATGTGCATATTTGGCTACAGACTTTAAACTTTGTGGTGCTCGGATTTTGGCTTTTGCAATTCCACAGAATTGCCTTATAAAAGAAATTTTGTGAAAACGAGAACTTAAAACTTGGAGAAATTTTGTGTAACATTTGAAAGAAAGCCAGTGAGTAATAATTGCTCGGCAATTATTACTAACAACAAAGTTGAATTAAACTAAATACACAATTAGCTGAAAACTACAGAAAGCTGAGGAAGCCGGCCATTCCTCACAAAAACTGCTTAATAATTAAATAATTAAAGGTAGTATCAACTCATAGTTTTAGGATTAACTTAAAATGACCTGTACGATTTTAATACCTAGCGATTTAAAAGCCGACCTAATGCTAAAATAAAGCATGATACAAGAATGGCATTTTTAAAACAGTGCGACGCTTTTGTAAAAGTCATGGCCGGCAACTCCTAGTTGCCGGCTGTGGGGAGAACACTTCTGTTAGCTAACTTATGAATTTCAGAGCCGTAATTAAGGGGCTCTTCTAGCTCAAAACTCAGAGATTAGGTCCCACTCAAAATCCCGTTAAATACTACAAAAAGAAACCCCGAAAAGTGACAACAAAAGAGAGCTGAAGGAAAGAATTGTTTGCACTAAAAGAAAACGTAGTTTTTGGATCAACAAGGTAGTGGCTTGACGAAGAGAAACGAAAGTAAATGAAGGAGAGAACATGTCTCAAGACCTCCGTCAGACGGGAGGAGTTTACATGGACTGCCCTGAATCTGAAATCATAAAATCATAATAAAATTAACGAATAAGAAAATCAAACCGGCTCGGAAGCCCATCATGCTAGAGAACTTAAAATTGGCCTTCTGGCCGAAAGTGTTGAAAAGTCGGGATTTAAGGGTTTAAAAATTACAAAATATTGGCCTCTTGGCCGTGGCTTGGATTTAAAATAAACGGTGGCCAGTCGGCCTCAAAAGACATAGAAAAAAAGGGCCAATCGGCCAAAGGTACAATAATATAAAAATCGCCAAAAAGGCCACAATACAATCCTAGATTTTTGGTCCTAGGCAGTAGAATAAGGCCGGACATAGAAGGTCCATGTGGCCACTCAAGTTGTTAGTGTTCGGGTGTTGGCTCAGCTTACCTCTCTGACCCAAGGGGCCAGAGAGATCCCTAGATTTTATTGAGGTTGGGGGTGTGTACTGCTATTTTCCCGCGTCACACCAGTGACACGAGAAGCAGTACACAGGGGAAAGGGGACATTTTTGCAGCCGCTCTCGGCTGAGTCCTAACGAACACTGATTGAAAATTTGGGGCGAGCGACGGCTCGCTGACAGCCCGCAATAAAAGCGGTGTCCTTTAATTTTGGGGGAAGCTTCTAGAAGCTTCTAGAAGCTTCCCATGTTTTGCATGTAAGATCCGAGCTCTTTTCGGCCCGGGGACCAGGTGAGGGGTCAGATTAATGATATTGGGGAAATATTGCCCCCAACTGGTCCTCTTTTTGATGGATTTTGGGGTCGAAACTTGGGCGAATTTTATAAAAGTTTGGGTTTACGTGTAAACGCAACCAAAGGGATAGTTGATAGAATATTAGTCTTAACTTGTCCAAAAATTGACAGAAATTTGTAGAATTTTGGCCAACTTGGGCCTATGTAATACAAGAGGAATGTCAATACTTTAGATGAAATCGGAAAATTAGTTTATTAATGTTGGAAATAATTTAATATTTCTTTGTTTTCGGCCCCTCACACCTGAGTCTTGCTTGGACTCTTGGCCGAGAACAAAGCGTGCCGGTCATTTGTCTTCGGCAACAATTGTTCCTTGCTACTGGAAACTCCCTTTTTCCAACAAGCCAGAGGAAGAAAACCTGAGCAAGGAAGAGAATAAAACCAAAAATGATGAAAAGTATGCACATAGTTGTTTTTTACCTAATTCCTAGCTAGGTGAAAATTACATTATTGAATTCTACGTACTTAATTACCTAGAGTTAATTTCTTTTCTTTTAGTTTAATTTGTGTTTGAGGCAACTAGGCCCCCCTCGAACCAGTGAGACGTAGAAAAGGTGTGTACTAACTCTCCTTTCGAGAGGCAATTCTCCTGCTGGACTAAAGGCCAGCCCAAAGTTCATGAGAGGACAGCCTTCCAGACAACATGACTGGACTTGACATAAAGGTTACATAAGTCTTAGTTAAGTTACACCCTTTTTTGAAATACTAAAATTACGAAATGGCAAACATTTTACTAAAACATTTTTGACCATAACTTTTTTAATTTTGGGAGTTGAGAAATAAAATTTACATTTTTGGAATCAGCGTCGAATTGCCTTTCAATTGAGCCTATGTTATGTTTCCACATAAAATTTTGATTATTACGTAACAATTACCTAATTGACACTAATTAACCCTAATTAACATGTTTGACTCATATTAATACTAATTTAACCTAACTGATTATTAAAAATGGGAAATTAATGCCAAATAACGTTGGACATGACTACCTACGTCTAAACACAGCTACCTATGCATTTGTAACTGCATGTCATTTGCTGATTAAGGCTAATTCCGCACAGTAACTACCGTATACCAACGAACCATCTTCATATGATTAAATTTGACCGTAAATTGAGATTGTTAGTTTGCAAACAGAGAGGGATTACGCGTTTTTGTGGATAATATTAAGACCTTTTCTTCGGGTTTTGGGTGGTCGATAACAATACATAAGTTGTCTAAGATTGGGTCCTAGCGAAGAGGCACCAGCTCTTCATTAGGGTGCGAGCATTTGCAATTATTATCTATTCAGGGATAACAAGATCCAAATGAAAAGGCACCCGCTTTTCACAAGGAGGCAATATTAACGAATTTCCATTCAGACCACCTAACTGACTAATATGTTTAGTAATTTATGAGGTTATTTTTTTCTTGTGTTAATGATACTCTGACCTTACACTGCAAATTTTAACTAATCTTCCCTTTCGTTTCCCTAGGAATTAGTTATATTTTAGAGATTGGCAGCCCTGTTCTTAATTACACACAAATACAAATATAGCTTGGACGTTCATTCAGGTAACCACGATCATGGAAATCTTTAACTTAACCCATTTTCTGAGGTCTTCCTTGGCGTTTTCGAGTGACCATTGAGCAAATCCTCCTTTTTAGACCAATTCTTCAAAATCTGATTTTTTATTTAACCAATTTCATTACACATCCAAGCTTTTCTCGAAGTTCACTGTGCTAAAACCAATACTAAGCACTATTGATAAATTAAATATAAGAATCGGGTTTGGCCAGCAAGAAAAACTATCAATTAGACAGCAAACAGTGAAACAAAATAATTATTCATGGTATTTTGCGAGTTAGAAAACAATTGGAAAAATTTTCATATTTTTAATTTTTTCTAATTAGATATCAATTAGAAAACAATTAGAAAAATATTTGAATTCTTAAAAAATTGTTTTCTACTCAGGGAAACATTTAAGGTGGTGATTCCTTTTGGGCACATATTGTTATTTGGCGGCGTAAATCAAGATGAAATTTGATGAAACTTTCCGAAATAAGTTCTTTTAGCGTTCTAACACCCTCCGAGCAATCCCGATTCAAAAATTCGAGATTTCCGGTCAGGACGGTTTTTCCCAATTTCTGAAAGTTTGGCAGCAGCTATGCAGTTATGATTATATGCATTCGAAGGATCTCGTTGAGCTTCATATTTTTGCTTTTTAAAGCAAGGTTCTAGCTTTTCTCTATCGTGAGATATAGCTGATTTTCTAGTTTTGGCGTCGAAAACTTGTCATTTTTGCAGGAATCAAATAATCCAACATTTCTTGAACTACGCAAGCCGTAAAATCAAACTAAGGTCGTCGATCTGAAGGTCTCTCAGGGACAAATTATCCGACGCATGATCGTCTTCCAACTGCTATCCTGTAGGCTGCCATCATAAAAAATGTAGTTTTTGCAAAAACACGACCAATTCTTTTCCAAAGATTGTGGAGCATTCACCATGCAAGCTGGAGGGCTGCTACTGAACAATTGTGTTCTGCACAAATATACCCAGGGACGATTTTTTAGTTGCCCCGATTGCTGCTTTCTAGCTAAAGAAATCGCTTGACAAATTTGGAAAAAGTAGGCAAAATACAGGTTACGCACACATTTCAGCTTATTTCTCTATAACGAAGAGCGATTTCACAATAAATAAAAAATCGTCCCCAGCTATTTGATGGAGGTATCGAATGATATAACAGATGTCTCGCGAAAAAATTTACTTGAGTCTGCAAAAATTCTGGAAAATTATACTTCTTTTAAAATGTGTTAAAAATATTTTAGAAAAGCAACATTAGTTTCGTGGCATTCATTAAAAAGAGAAAATGTCAAGCTACATTTTGATATAAAAATGGCTTCTTAACTCCAAGTAATGAATGAGTAATAATGGTGCAAACTTTATGTGACCAAAGGGAATCACCACCTTAAAAACAATCAGAAAACAATTAGATATTATATCGATTTTGATTTCTAATTGTTTTCTGGAAATGGGCTTCGTGTGGGCTCCCGACGGAGGGTGGGGGACCATAGGTGTAACGGGGATTTGGGTTGGGGGGCCCTCCCCCTCCCCCGGAATTTTGGGGGGGGGCCTTTTTAGACCCCCCACGACCCCCCCCCAAACTTCCCCCAAAAAAATTTTTCTATTTTTATGCTAAAAATAGCATTTTCAGCCATTGCTAATGCCGAAAAACAGGCAACCATTAAGTAATTTTAACATTAGACAGTGTTTTTAAACTCGAAAACTTGATTGCCAACATGTTTCTGAGTCCTTTAAGTCAACTCTTTAAGCCAAAAATTTGGACTTTTTTGAAAAGTTTTGCAAAATTAACCCTAAAAATACCCAATTCTTGGCCAATTTTCGCACCTTCGGCGCGACTCCCCCCCCCCCCCCCCCAGTTGGGGGGGGGGGGGCCCAAAAAATGTGTGGGGGGGTTGGAAAAATGGCTGGGTGGATTACCCCCCCCCCCAACCCCGCTAATTGCACCTGTGGGGGACCCACCTAAATTTTCGATTTTATGCCATTTTTGGCCACTTTTTGGCCAAACATCTGGCATCTGGGGGAGGGGTCGTAAATTTGTCGTAAACGTAAATTTTGGTGGGGGGGTCCCCCCACCCCCCCCCTAACACATCTATGCCGGGGCCCCCCCGGGAAGCCCCCCCCCCCCCGGAAAAAATTTCTAAAAAATACCCTGGGGGCCCCCCGAACCGCCCCCCAAATTGGGACCTCAGAAAATATATACAAAATATGCAAAATTTTTTAACTCTTTTTTCGTCAAAACGAGGCTTGTTTTCATAGTTTTAGACGTTTATATATATATGTACATGGTTTTAGAGCGATTTTAAGTCAGAATTTGAGAAAAGGTTTTCAACAAATGACCGTTGTTGGCAAAATTTAGCTGACCTTTTGGCTCTAACAGGGACCGGGGATTGGAGAGGTAGCCGCAAGTTTGGGGTGAGTAAGTCTACAATTCTTGGGGAGCAAAGAGAAAGACAGGGGGTGGATAATTTTGGGGGGAGTACCCAATAAACTAAAAAATCTGTGGGGGAGTAAATTTGAGCAAAATTATTGGGGGTTGGGATCCTGGTACCAGTCACCCCAGCCCCTCTCCACAGGAAACCATATATAGTTAGGGGGGGGGGGAAGAAAAACATGAATAGGGAAGCAAGCATAGGTGTACCTGGGGGGGGGGGGGGTGGGAACCCCTCCCCCCAAATGGAAAAGTGCCGACCCCACCCACGAAATTTTGGAGGCAGACCCCACCCCCAAATGGCCAAATCCCAGATCCCACCCACCCAAATTTGCCAGACCCCACCCTCAAAATTTTGAAAATTTTGCCTCAAAATTAGTAAAACTTCGAAATTTTTTGGAAAAATTCGAAATTTTTGCAAAAAAATCCAAGTTTTTTTCGAATAAACGAGCAAAAATGAAGAAATATTTTTAATTTTTAGTTGGAAATAACGCTTTTTTAGCAAATTTGCTAATTTTTTCTAAATTTTGGACCAAAAAATTTTTTACCCCCCCAAATTTGATTTTTCCGGACCCCACCCCACCTCAAAACGGCACACCCAACCCACCCTAATTTCGGCTACCCCCTCCCCCAACGTTTTCTCAAGGTACACCTATGGTTATGGAAGCAAGCCTCCAACTTTTTCTTCGCTTGGATTTGGATCAGTTTTTTGATTATACCGTTATGTACCGTGGGCAAATACCTATCCAATCGTATATTCAAACTTCTCTTATACCTCACTCAGCTTTGGCAGTAACAGGATTTGTCCATTTTTTTACCCTCAAATCGGGGAAAAACGTGGTGCGGGAAAAAACGTGACGACACACATTTCTACCAACCAACCATTTAGAGTGGTTTAAAAGCATTGTTTCAGCTGTTTTTAGCGTGCAAAACTACCTAGGCACACTTCTAACCTCACAGCAGGCCCGCACCCAGGGGGGGGGGGGTTCAAGGGATCTAAGCCCCCCCTTTTGGGTTGGCAAAATAGAAAATTTTTGCTATTTTTATACCAAAAACAGCTATTTTTAAAAAATTTTCGCGCTGTCGGCGCGATAATTTACTTTTTGCAAGAAATAAACATCCAATGTACTATTTTTGGGCAAAAAGGCAAAATTTCTTCAACTTCAGGGGGGCTCCGCCCCCCAGACCCCCCGTTGTATGTTACCTTGGACCCCCCTTTTCAAAATCCTGGGTCCGGGCCTGCCTCACAGCAAGCTTAAAACCCGATTTTTTGGTCAAAATGCTAAATCCGCCGCACCTAACCTGTTTGGGCATGAAACCTGCTGTGTACTGGCCATAATATGCAGAATATCACTAGAAACAAGTTAGTTGTGTTTAAAATTGCAATATCCATCATTTTTTAAGTTTTTTCAAAATTTTCATTTTTGCCATATATAGAAACTTATGAAACCTGGCATGTTGATGCTGCAAATCAAATTTTCGAGCTAGAAGCTTCAAAAATGCTCAAAGTTGGCATATTTTGAGGTTTTTAGTGGTTTTAAAGCATTCTCTTTCCTATAGAAGCATTAGTTACGCTTTCCTGAAGCACATAGGTGTAACGGGGATTTGGGTTGGGGGGGCCCTCCCCCGGAATTTTGGGGGGGCCCCTTTTTAGACCCCCCCAAACCCCCCCACGACCCCCCCCCAAACCTCCCCCAAAAATTTTTTTCTATTTTTATGCCAAAAATCGCATTTTCAGCCATTGCTAATACCGAAAAACATGAATTCATTAAGTAATTTTAACATTAGACAGTGTTTTTAAACTCGAAAACTTAATTGCCAACATGTTTCTGAGTCCAGAATAAGGTCAATATTGAGTCTAGAAGTCCATAAAACCGTTATAAACGTGTATTTCTCGCGATAATAAACACGTTAAGCCAAAAATTTGGACTTTTTTAAAAAATTTTTCCAAACCTACCCTAAAATGCCCCATTTTTGGCCCAATTTTCGCGCCTTCGGCGCGACTACCCCCCCCCCCCCAGTTGGGGGGGGGGGCCGGGGGCCCCCAAACATTTCTGGGGGGGGTTTGAAAAAATGGCTAAGGGGGTTACCCCCCCCCCCCAATTACACCTATGCTGAAGCATACGCAAAAATTTTAAAATTTGGTCACCATGTTTTTCCCCGCTCTAGTGGACCCAATGTGGGGGAAAAATAACATGGTCAAATTTTTTTACTGGGTATACGCAGGGGAAAACCTCTATTGCCATGTGATAGAGCAAGTCAAATTATGCCCGCATGCCAATTTATAGTAGCCAAAGTTTGATAGTTGGTTAGATATATATAGACTTGCAAACTTTCGAAAATCCTTAGCATTTTGGCCAATTTTGGGAGGTCAACTTTGGTCAAGTACTGTACTCACAGAATCAAACTTAGAAACCAATCTGGTACTGTTGGGTATATTGCTAGACTTGCTCTTTCTAGTGGGCTATACTAGGCAGCTGCAACTGCTATGGTTGGGGAGTATATAGGCGACCATGTTTTTTCCCTTCTTTTCCGTCATGTTTTCCCCCCTCTGACTATATACATATTGTACATGTATTTCAAAGGCTAGATCCGGATCCGGCTGCATTTTGGATCCAGCCGATCCCTAATAACAATATAAAATTGCTTCTGCAGGTAAATATTTGAATTATGACGTCTCAGTGGTTATGCAGTCCTGTACGTGCCGTCATGCTGGATATTACAGGAGTCCTGTACAATTGCACAACCGGTGATGGTGTTCCCATTGAAGGATCAATTAACGCTGTACGAAGGTATGAAGTGAACAAATGATATATAGCAAGGTTAACAAAAAAAATCAAAATTTGGTTTTTTGGCTGGAACTTTCGCAAAACTAAACCAAATCGATTACTTTGAGGACCCATGGATAGGTCTTGGGCTAAGCTTTAAACCACCCCAGTTTCGCTGCTCTACCACCTACCAGTAAGTTTCAGTAGGCGAAAGTTTGTGATTTTTTTGTTAACGGTTTCACAAAAAAAATCACTCGTTAACAAAAAAAATCAGTGGCGGATCGGATCCCAGAGAGCAGCTAGCAATGTTTTCTCATCAGTTTTGGATAGAGCGCATTAAATAACGTATTTAGAACCCAAAACCACCAACCTGGTGTTCGAACTCGGGCAACTGACCCCGCCGAAGTCTTAGTGGTCACTGATGGGCCCCGGCAGGATCTAGTATAAAGTCTGGTGGCTATAAAATGCCGTTTTAAAGGCTAAAATGTTGTTTTTTCGTGTTTGTGAGTGATTATAACTTATTTCCAGCCGTTTTGGCAGAGAAACTTAGGACTTCGTATGTTGGTGGTATATGACCCACGGTCACGTGACCCCTTCCGGACCCTCCAGGTACCAACTGGGCAGTCAGAAGTGGCTACAAACTTGTCCTAGGGGGTTTTCTAGTGCGCAGAATTCAACTTACTTACTTAGGTTACTTAGGGGCGGGACAGTCGATCCATTTGCATGGTTCAACTCCAGCAGGATAGGATCATCCCACTGTGATGCCTCTGGTTTGAGGCTTTGCGTCCCGATATTTAGGGGTCCGAAGTGACTGAGTCCGTTCATCGAAGGCTGCATCCGGGATCAGTTCGTCGATGCCGAGGTCGCACATGTGGCACATTATTACACATTACACAATACAATTCGTACATTACAGCACATTACATTGCACAATGCAACAGATTACTGTACAATTACATACAGCAAAAACAGCACATAACAATTTAGACCGGAATAACTAAGAGCCCTACCAAGCTCTACAAAAACTGCTCGGGTATATACCCACTTATACCGGAACAGCCATTTGCTGCCTACCATAAAACGAAGGCTTTAGCAACTCACAAAATGAAGTCTACGGATCCTAACAAAAAACACGGATCAGCTCTAATACAGACACAGACAGAAGTCACATTTTACTCATGAGCTAAGCCCACCACCAAAGGATGGTAATACCTTTGAAAAGCAGGAGAATAGGTATGAATATCACACCTAAGCTCCGCTCTCCACCATAGTTGCATCACCCTTATCCGATAGGGTAGCCCTTTCGAGCTCCTTCCGGAGTTGGGGTCAGCGCATAATTGTCGCCAAGTGCTACGCAGTCCCCGGTGTTTAGTATACTCTCCACCGGGGAAAGAGAGTTCCCAGCTAAGATAAACTCCCCGCTGAGAAAAGGGAGCCTCCGAATCTTTAACCCCTACGGAGGAGCGGGGTGTTCTCTCAGACTCTAAGCATGTTTAGAGCCAGGCCAGGGAATTAACCTCCAGTCTACCCTGGATTCTCAGGATACAATAATAAAACCGGCAAATTAATGCGCAGAATTCAAATCTGGCATTAGTTTTTAGGTAACTGTAGTCTACTACTGACTTCTGGAATCACGTTTACCGTCGGACGGTTCAGGCCAGGCTGGTTACCAGGTTGGACTTCCAGAAGTGTCAGGCAACCTCAAAAACAACGGCTATAAGGGTTTTCGAGGTCGCTGAGCTCGAATTTGGCGTTAGTTTTGCTCTAGCTACTGTTCTGACTTCAGTAACAAAATATGAAAATAATTTTTTATTTGTTAAAATTTTAACAAAAAAATCACCCACCCCAAGACGGCTCAGAGGTCCGACCGGGAACTTCTATATATGTATCGATAGCGCACAGTCAGGACATGTCATATGTACAGTATGGGTTGTCTAGGGTTTTCCCTTAGTAAATAGCAGCCGAAATTCGAACTTCGGTCACGAACGTTTTTGAGGTCACTTTTGGGTACCCTCACTTAAAGGTCTGCCCTGAACGCATGGAGAGGGCCTAGGGGCTCAAACTCACAGGCTGTAATGTCGAGATGTGTGGCTATCACCATGCAAAAAATTGGGTCTCTGCGACTTTCCTGTGAGTCAGGGTGGGGTGATTTTTTTTTGTTAAAGTTTCGGGTGATTTTTTTTTGTTAACCTTGCTATATAGGATGGCAGTGTTGACCTTTTTGGTCGAAAATCGTCTGTTTTGATACTCAAACTCAATTTCTGAGCATTTCAGACCATTTCCCCCCACTTTTGGTTGGACCTCCCCCCCACTAATGGGGGGGGGGGCGGGGTGAGGGTGGCTCCCTTCACTGTCCCCATCCCCATTTTTTTCGCCCCTAAATAAACCCAGCACTAGTGATTGGGGGCACGGTCAAAAGTGGTCTACAATCGTTAAAAATGTAGTAACATGTGCCAGTTTCTCATATATGAGATGCTAAATATGTATGTGTATATATTATAGGGGGCGCGAGAGCGACCCCCTATAGGGTGTAAAAGGCGCTGCGCGGCCCTTTGAGACTCGTTCGAGCACCGTGCGAGCTCAATACTGAACGAAACTCGGCAAGTTTGGTATCGTTGGAATCTACACGACGAGTACAACACGTTGCAAAAAAGTTTTGGTCAAAATTTTCAACTTTGAAAATTTTCGCTTTTTGACCAGAGAAGTTAGGTCCGTTTGTTTTTTTTTCTGTGTAAAAGTCACGCTTGAAAAAATGCAATTTTGTGCAGAAGTGTTTGAAAGATGTGGACGTTTTCGAGCCGGAAGGAGTTTATATTTTCTGAACGCCGATATAGTCCCCATGTGCCCCGCGCTATATTTTTTCGCTACCCGCCCCGGCATACCACCGGTGCGGCCTGCCAGAAGTGGCCAAACGGCGTTTTTGGTCAA
This sequence comes from Trissonchulus latispiculum, assembly GCA_030248195.1. NCBI lineage: Eukaryota > Metazoa > Nematoda > Enoplea > Enoplida > Ironidae > Trissonchulus > Trissonchulus latispiculum. The sequence continues at coordinate 67,010 of JASAND010024832.1, forward strand.
AAAAGGCCAATTTTGTGTCACGGCCACAGGGCTCAGGGAACAAGTTAGAGAGACGCGACTTGCTGCATAAGAAACTTTGGGGTGGGCAGCGTGTCATAACGTTGGCCGATTTTTGATTTAGGTCCTGGTCCGTTCGGCGGCCGGTCCAAAGTTAGTCGGTCCAAACGGCCATTTTCGAAAAATTTCTAAGTCCCAACTTTACAGAAGAGTAGTCAAAAATAAGCCTAAATATGCTGTTTTGAGCCATTTAGTGGGACGCATATAAGGTGTTATTGGAATCGCTGAACACGATGAGCATAGGCGCAGCGCCGTGCGATGCTGCTATCGTGCTGTAAAATTCTATTATGCAGCAACCATAGCACGCTGTCTGTAGACTTACGTACTGTAAACTGCTAAACATATGAAACTACGTGGGAAAATTGTGTCTGGAGTAAGG
>JASAND010024834.1:0-74499 GCA_030248195.1 Trissonchulus latispiculum
GAGTATGCCTCCAGGCATGCTCTAAATTATCAGAGCAAAAACTATGATCTGTTCGCTATCGGTTGACCTCCCCTCGAAGTCAGTACCTGGTCGAAACGGACGTATATACGATAGCTCGCTCTGTGCTTATGTGTTATGCTGGAAACACAAGCATAGCGCTCGAATTTCTTTGAAGTGATTTTACTTACTCCGATAAACTAAGTATTAAAAGCATGCCTAGTGGCGCACTCAGTTATTATGCACTTCTGCCATTACATACAGTTGTTATCGGATGAACGATTTCAACTACCTTCAACTGACTGAGTATTGTATGGGGTTCATGTTTCTGTCCGTGATCTTCGTCTTTCCGCTTCTTGACTGCACCACCTACGACGGGAGGATTATTTTGCTTGGTGCGCGGGCTAGTGATTTGATGCAGTTTAAATTCATCACAGAAGAGACAACCTTAGTAGGCGTAAAGCTAGAGCACCAATCTACAGAAGGATAGGAAAATTTAATGCAAACTTTCCATGCTTCAAAAAACAAATCAAGTGTTGTGATCATCATCTACCCCGCCCCCGCGTTTGTTCGAACAATACTTTGTGTTCATGATAGCAAAATTACTCCTTTGCCTCAGTGCAATGATTCTAAACCGAACAGCATTTGTTTTGCTGTATTTGATTTTATATTCATTCATGCGGATATTTTGTGTGAGATGAGTGCCGCCTAATGAATGATACATGAATGAATTTATTTCGACCCGAAAAGCGAAGCTACAACGGCAATGAAGGGACCATTGCTTATAGAGAAATAATGAAAACGCCTGCCTGCAGTCACTAAGGCAAAGCCGCCTTAGTCCGAAACAGGAGAGAGCCAAGATTAATACTTGTACCTATCCTTCGTAGATCCACCTGCTAGCCCGCATTTACCTCATTTTGATGTAAAGGAATTATTTCTTGAATAACAGCGAATAAAAGCCTCATAAACGTTTACAGCGGTTCTAGGCAGAGCGGTTGACCGTAAATTTGTGTTAAACACTCAGAGACTAAGACTTGAACAAACAAACGCACGCATTCAGCATGTGTCATAAAGGTCCCTAATGAATTTTCAGCTGACGTTGATCACAATTTGGGCTCAAATGATTGCGTAAATGCAGGTTCACAGACAAATGAACAATTCAAAGATGAAAGGTTGAAATTCGGATTGAATGATGTGAAGAAATGTCCCCAGGGCGGGGATCGAACCTCCGAGCATTGGTTTCGAAGTAGAACGCTCTACCGCTGCGCCACACCCCGGACAGCGAGATTAGATAATTGCACTGGTTTCAACCTTTCGAAGTTGCTGCATGACACCAAGAGTACATAATATAAGAGTGTGCCACTAGGCACACTCTATGTTATCAGAGCAAAAACTATGCTCTGCACGCTAACGGCCCACCCCCCCCCGCAAATCAGACCCTAGTGACCCCCCCCTCAAATCAGTACCTAGTCGAAACGGGGGTACGCTCACTCGCTCTGTTTATGTGCTTAAGCTCGAAAACACAAGCAGTGCGTGCGCGAATTTTGTGCCTGCTTCGAGCGTTAGAACATAAACATAGCGCACAAAATTCTTTGAAGTGAAGGGACTAATTTGCGGGGGGGGTGGGCCGTTAGCGAGCAGAGCATAGTTTTTGCTCTGATAGCAGAGAGTATGCCTAGTGGCACGCTCTTATATTATGTACTCTTGATGATACCAAGTGTGCATAATTGCACTATTATTATGAAGAATCTTCTAATATATAGAAGAAAATCATGGACTCTTGATGATACAGTCAACAAAAACTAAACAACTGACTCGCCTTGTCCTGTGTTCACTGAGTAGGTATAGTCACAGGTGGACAAAGGGGGGAGGGAGGAATTCCCCCCTCCCTCGGCGAAGTCGTCCACAAGGGTCGCGAAATTGCTCACGCAAGTGGTAAGAAAATTGGCCACAAGAAGCAAGAAAATTGCCCAAAAAAATTAGTTTTACGACTAAAAGTTCCAAACATTTTCCGACATCGCTGGAATTTTTCACATAAATCACTTTTTTGTTAAAAAACGGCCGAAAAACGTGTTTTGGCTAAAAAATCGCTGTGTTTTGTTAAAAATGGCAAAAGTCGCTTAAACTCGCTTTCAAAAGTACCCCTCAGAAAAATCGCTCTCACAAAGGGTACCCAAATTTGCTGAAACAAGGGTCAGTGAAATTTGACCTCCCGTTCAGGTATGGGTATAGTAAAGTAAGGTAAAGGCTGAGGAGAGAACTCTATAAAGAGCAGTTAGTTAGTTATTGCTCCACTACAACTTGTAGTAATTAATTTTCCGAAAACGGAAATATATTTTTGCAAAATGTCGGCGCAGCATGTTTCAACTCTGTCAAGCTGTCCCGAGATTTCTATTTACTTTGTGTGAGTTGTACACTTTTCTTCACTTCTTTCAATCCTGATTTCAACCTTTCACAGCAACTAGAAAACTCTAGGGTTAGCAGTATGCTGTTGTTTTCCTAAAAAATTTTTCCAATTGAAACAAACACTTTGGACCGGTTTTATGGATACTTGGGCGAAACCAAAATGTCAGAAAGCAAAGCAGCAAAATTGCCTCCTGCTTACTCAGACTAAATTAGGTCCCCTTTTAACAAACTCTAAAATTTGCATTCAATTAAAATGGCACACTTCAACCTGACAGCGTAAACAATCAGGGATTTTCGAGAGATCTGTGCTACAATGTGGGCGTAGGTGCCAGCTAAATTAAAAATCCTTTGATGGAATATGCATGACAATTGGGGAAATAAAAAAGAAAGAAGTCACTTATAGCTCCGGAGAATCGGGAAATTTTGGTCTAAGGTGGGAAAAGATCCTACAACCTTCAGTTGCCTAAACCGACGCTCTACCGATTGAGCCACAGAGACACAACAGAACCAAGCCCAAGTTTTAATTTTATTCCCAATCTGCACTGTAAAACTTTCAAATTTAATTTGAGCTCAAAATAGAGGCTTGCTTCAGTTTCAGTTTCAGCTCCACAATATTCGGACTTGCGTACACAATAGAATGCAAATTTTGAAGAAAATTAGAAAACAAGACAAAACGAAAATCACGTGTATATTTTTCAGTAATTGAATTAGGAAAAGAACTGGCAACCTAAGCCAGGGATAGATAGATATATGTCAATTTACTGGGGGCTCTTAATTAGAAGCTTCATTTTCTGGTAATAGTCTGACTTAAGCCCACCTCTCTCCTGAGGCCGGTTTCTGGAAGAAGACTTCAAAGAAAACAAAAAATTTCGCCAAAACAAAGAGTCACTAATTGACTATTAATTAGATGCAGTTGTGACTGTGTGTCAACTCTGAGCTTGGCTCGCCTTTAAAATAGATCTTTGAGTTTGTAACAGAAGAAGCTAAACAGAGATATACAAAAATACTCAATACTACTACTATACAAAACTAAAATACAAAAAACCACAATATAGAAAAATAATAATACAAAATTCGTTTTCCTAAGTGGAATTCAAAGAAAACGGTTTCACTCAACTAGACCGACGCTTTACCGATTGAGCCACTCAAGATTAGCGGTAAAATCGAACCCAAACTTTAGTGACTTTTAGACAGAGGGCATTATGCTATGCTTGGTATTAATGAAAAACGAACGAAACTACAAAGGAGTGTCACTGCAGCACCTCCGATAAGAAACATTCGACCCTGGCGTGGAGATCAAACCCACCACCTTTTTAAATAAATAAATTATGGAATAAATTTAACTTAATACATTTCAGGAATGGCAAAACATAAAACCTAATTTAAAGACTACTCTGCTTTGTTTTGAGATACTGCTCTTCAGGGACTGAAATGGATTAGAAATTAATTCAATTTGATTACACTATTATTGTCATAATTTGTCATTCGGTCCACAATTCAAGAAATATTAGCTCCAAAGATTTTGACAATGAACTGGAATGCCCTACGCAAACACAAAAATCTGACTTAATTAAATATTAATCTCAATGACTGCTCATTAATTTCAATAGCTAGGACAACTTGGTATGCACACAGGAAGGTTTACTTAATTGAAGACTAAGAGAAAGTTGCACGCCACCAAGTATTGGGCGAAATTCGGGGACCTATACTTTTTTACACTATGAGCAGAAGACGTGGGAATGCCAAATTCTATTGGCTACGCTCTTGCGCAGTATGAACGACTTCGTCTTGTGCTTGTGCTTGTGCTTATGCTTGTGCTTATTATTGTTATTGTGAACTGGCCTTAAAAACTATCATGAATGAATGAATGAATGAAAAACTAACTGAATAATAATAAGTTGGTCCAGAAAGGAGCCATAGTCCTTAGCAGACCTGTTAGAACTTCTGTAGGAAATGCTCAAAAATCGTTCCAAGACAATACTAATTCTTTTGAAAGTTGCAATCAGCAAAGAATGCTACTCAGTTTACAGTTTGTCTTTGCCATTCCCTGGTTTAGCTGTCAGTTGAGCTATATCCGAATATCGGCAATCGATAATCCATTTAGCTTGTGCCAAACCGCACAACCCTATTATTTAATATTATTAATAATATTAAATTATTACTTTCTATTTATTTCTTTATTTTATTTCTGTCTATTTATTTACTTTCTATTATATTCTTTAATATTTATGGTGGACTGGAATATAAAGATTGTATATTCTAGTTTTTGGAAGGACTTACGAAAAGCATTGCCAGAAACTCTAGTTCTCGAGAAGCTAGCCAAACCTGGGGTTAAGGTAAAGCCACAAAAGTGTGAAGTTTTTTATAGGAAAATTTGAAATATTTGGATCACATGCTGTCAGCTGCGGGTATACTCATAAACGTATACATCAAAGGATAAGATCAAAGTTGGTTAAAAATTTTAAAGAGTTTTTCATTTCAGTTTCTGCATTTAATATTATTAATTAATTACTAATAATGTTATTTAATGTTAATAGTGTTATTATTTCGGTCTAAGGAATATATGCGATATTGTATTTCTACGCCAGAAGTCAGCATTTAACAGACATTCGCTTAGATTCTCCATTAACGTTATTACTGAAGCTCTGAAGTAAACGTAACTCACAAAAGGTAATTTTGATAACAGATGAACTTTAGCTTTCAGAATAAAGTTTGTATACTAGTAGGAAAGATTTATCGGTTGATCTGAAAAAAATTGGACATTTCATGACATTTCTATTTTGGAGAAATTTGCCAATTTCGTTGAGTCGCATAAAAGAGAAGAGCTCAAGGGCTAAATTTCGAGGAATCCCTAATGTGCCTATACGAATGGAGCCCCCACGCTACACTTACTCACCCAAAAATATGCAAGAGTAGAGAACTGCGAGAAGACAGTAAATTCTACCGCTGATACAGCTTCTAACCTAATTTGCATAAACGAACCTGCAAAAGCAATGTCCTGTGCTACATAGCCCTGTGTTGAAGATAGGGATTCTATGGATTGCAGTAGAGAAAACACAAGCTAAACAAAGAAAATCTATATAAAACTTGTTGTATATAAAACTTAATAAAATTGTATAAAACAACGTTTTTGCTCCAGCAGGAATAAAAAACGCTACGAAGTTTGTGTAAAAATTTGCCTAACATTTATGGATACCCCGTTGGCTGAACTGGATATCGGGGTCCGGATATCGGCTGATGGTTACTGTAAAAATGAAGCTCAAGCAATGCATTGAATGTTTTTGAATTTTCGAATATTTTAAGAGTTTTGAATTTTTCTAATGTTTGACATATTTCAAAGTCTTCAAAATTGCGAGATCCAAGGTATATCTGAACCAAGCCCATGCCAAATCAACAAGCAGCCTGCTTTAACAGGATTTTTGGAAAATATTCTATTGAAGCTAAGGATACAACGTGCTTGAATTAGCCCTTATGGTTACTACTGAAGCTTAGAAGCTAATTAGCTTAATCATCACTGACCCAATTAATTACATAATTCTAATCAGTGGTAGCTTTAAGGTAGGGATTCCTAAGCCTAAGCCTAAGCTGTTTGAAATGTGGGAAATCTCAGGGCTTTTTTCACGAGAACTTGTGGTGTAGAACATTAATTCTCTTAATTAATTTTCTATAATACAGTAGAGTTTTATTAGCTATAGTATCTCGTCTAATTCCACTCAAGCTTTGGTTTCTCTTTGTTTTCTCTTTCATGAAACCTTTAATTAAACCTGGCTCGTTCACGCTTTAAAAACGGTTTGAGTTAAAGTTGACTGGTTTGTTGGAAACGCTTTCAACATAGCTGAAAGAACTAACTAACGAAACTATAAAGATGTGTCAGTACAGAACCTCGGGCAAAAAATGCGGGCCTGAGGTAGGGTCTAGGGATCGAACCCACAACCTTTGGCGATCTAGGCCAACGCTCACTGATTGAGGCACAACTTGTGCCGCGCAATCTGTAAGGGAAGCAGGCATAGGAAGGATTGATAAGCCAGCTATGGGAGTTCAGTTGATGGCTCTGTGGTGTAGTGGTTAGCTCGTCTGTTCCTGGATCAGAAGAGCCGTGGACCAAACCCCGGCTGGGCCAATCTTTACTTTCAATTCTGAATGAAAAGCTGAATCTCCCTCTTCCCTTTTCTCTTCTAGGTCTTGGTTTCGTGGGTACGAGGGTGTTTGACGCCTCCAGTCTTGGCCTTGTCCTCGGTCTCCTCTTGGTCCACCAGCCCTGGTAGAAGCGCTACAAATCGAACCAAGCTTAAGCTTGAATTCCTTCCCAAACTGTAGTGACATTTCAGAGGACGAAATGCACACTTTACGCGAACATGTTTACTTCAAACAAAAATATAGTCCTGTACAGGGAACGTCCTGACACTATCATAGCTGCACTTTCCCTGTCCACCCCAGTAGAGTTGGGTCACGTGACCACAGAGAGCGTAGTGATTGGGACCCCAGGCCCATCCAGTCATAACCTCTGATTGGAGCAATCGAGATAGGGGTCTGTAGATGCAACCGCGCTGATTAAAGGGGGCCTCTTCGACAATAGATCCGTTCGGTTTCAGGATCAAAATCGATAGATCAAACCCCCACAGGTCGTCCTTTGAGTTATACTTGGCGCTGGTGCAGAGCATTTCAAATTCGGCAATCCACCAGCTGCCATTTAGCAGGGTCATCGGTGTGCCGAGGGCTGGCTGGCCCATTGACTTACCTGAAGTAATAAATAAACAAATAAAAAATAAATAAATAAATAAATAAATGAAGAAATAAATAAATAAATAAAGATTACATATATGTTGGAGTTAATTATCGTCTTGATCCCACTATGTATGATGCAGGTAGATGACTCAGTTTTATCACAATTGCAGAACAGCCCTGCGTTACGTTTGAAGAAAGCAGTTACTCAAGAATGCACAAACTGGAACACCCAAAGATATTGCAATAATTTTTAGTTTCTTGTTTTAAATCAACTTAAGCCAAACCTTGGAAGGGTTCGGGTCCATACCAGTCCATATAGTCATCCCCAATCACCCATTCCTTGTACCGGATGTCTCCACGCTGTAGGATTGTATTCAGTATTGGAATGGCGCAGGCACTGCTGTAGACCTCTCTGGTGCAACCTAGAAAAATTGTAACAATGATGATATAGATATAGATTCAATATAGATTTAGTATTTAATCCGGAGTCGTGATTGCATTTTCCATGAGTCAGGAGTGCCACCTAGAATTATGACTGTGTGGAATTATTTCAATTGAACCGAAAAGTTTATTAGCTAGGTCCGGCCTTGGACCGCACACAACAGTACAATTTTAGTTTGAACGTTCATCAAGTTAACATCAACCCTTTAAATACTTTGAATTAAGAATCTCGGAAATGATTGTAATAATTCCAACAACCGATGAGGAGGAGCCAGCTCGTCAAGGCAGATGCCCTACACGGTTTCCTGTTACCTTCCCACATAAGTGAAACCAAGAGTTTATAATAGGAAGAGTAAGACAACAAACTCAACGTTTCACATTATATTAAGCCTTCTATATGCTTGAAACATTAAGGCCGAAATTTGGGATGAGGCTTCTCTGCATGTAAACATATGTAGCATGCTGTCATTTTTCAAAAACAGGCATTTTCGACAAATTCAACTTGAGCTAGGAAAGTCGTATAGCAATAATTTTTAGTCATTATGTTGCGTAGAACCCTCTCAATCTTAAACAGTTTGGTTCAAGGAATCTTTCACAAATCCGGGAGCAAGTTGGATTGGAACGTGGAGGAAGCAAGTTCCACCAAGTTGGACCTCAGGGTTGTCCACAGTTTAGTGTTTTAAAGATGTTATGAACCTGCAAATCACCACGTCTTTAGACTAGGCTTTCAGACTATGTTCTTTGTGGCGTTGCGCTAAACGACCACCGGAGCAGTTAAATTTGAATTTATCATGCCACAAGTAATGTTGTAAGGCATGCAGACATAGGGAAGATTGATAAGCCTGATGCGAAAGTTCAGCTGATGGCCCTGTGGGAAAGTGGGTTTGCCTGTCTGACTTCGAAGCTGAAGGACCGTGGTTGGAACCCCGGCTGAGCCAATTCTTTACTTTCAATCCTGAATGAAAAGCCGAACCATATTGCCTTCTCTAGGTCCTGGTTTCGTGGGTACAAGGGTGCCTGACGCCTCCCGTCTTGGGCTTGTTCTCGGTTTCCTCTTGGTCCACCAGCCCTGGTAGAAGCACAACACTGTCATTTGTTCGCATAGCAAAGCTTCAATCAAGACAGCGTCAAAAAACTACTGAAGAGGTGGAATTTTGCGAAACAACCAAAATCAGAGTTTATTTCCGGGTAGCGGAAAACTTTTACAATATCTAGCAATCACTACCAGTTTACCCAGCAAATCCTCATGGTGAAATCCTCCGCGCAGAAATACATGGTCCCCAAGCTGTGTTTCAACATTCACCAGAATTACTGTACGTAAAACTTGGCTGCCAGTTGGCTGCCACAGGCAAACGCAGCAGAAGAGAAATAGACAACAAAAAGACATAATCTTAACTGGAACTTGTTAAATAGGGCTGCATTCGCTAAATGCAATGGGTTGCTTTTTTGCAAGTTTTTTCTCACCGATTACACCAACATTTGCAACCTGTTCTTTACCGCTTGTCTGTGTTTGCGAAGGGTGTTAAATTAATGAGTAATTCTGAGACTTGCTACGACAGAACACCAATTATATAGAAGTTATGTGCTCTTGTGCTCTTCCATTACTGCCCTGTGGTGTAGTGGTTAGCATTAAGTGTGCACATTTAATTCGTTCGTTCGATTCTCGGCAGAGTTTATATGTTTGATTTACAAGATCGCAGATAATTTTGAAAAGTCTGACACAAAAATGTGTGTACAAAACCTGTACGTCCTCCAGTGAACTAAATATACGTCGTAACCCCATAAAACCATATATTTTCGGAATCCTTGCAGCGAGACGGACAGTTTCATAAAATTTAATATTTTTTAAAATTTCAAAAAGTTTAAAATATCGGTTTTTCGGGGAATTTTTTCGGACCGTTCAAGGTATTCAGCTCATTCTTTCAGAAAAATTTTTCCATCCGAAGACGCATCGATTGACACAAGAACGGAAGAAATCGGTTGGGAAATAAGCATTTTATTCTAAAAACTCGTTTTCCCATTTTCTTTGATGTTTGCCGCTTTTTGCAGCTTTGACTGGCTATTACTCGCGACTCGCTCAACGCAAAATTTTTTCGATTAGGTTTTCAGGACCGCCTAGACGTCCACTTTTGCTAATTTTGCTTTGCCGAAATTTTGGGTCAAAATGTGGTATTTTTCAAAAAAATCGACTTTCAAAATTTGAAATACCACATAGATCAGGTGAAAGCGGGCGCCTAGGCGGTCCTGAAAACCTAATCGAAAAAATTTTGCGTTGAGCGAGTCGCGAGTAATAGCCAGTCAAAGCTGCAAAAAGCGGCAAACATCAAAGAAAATGGGAAAACGAGTTTTTAGAATAAAATGCTTATTTCCCAACCGATTTCTTCCGTTCTTGTGTCAATCGAGGCGTCTTCGGATGGGAAAAATTTTCTGAAAGAATGAGCTGAATACCTTGAACGGTCCGAAAAAATTCCCCGAAAAACCGATATTTTAAAATTTTTGAATTTTTAATAAAATTTAAATTTGATAAAACTGTTCGTCTCGCTGCAAGGATTCCGAAAACATATGGTTTTATGGGGTTACGAGTACGACGTATATTTAGTTCACTGGAGGCCTTACAGATTTTGTACACACATTTTTGTGTCAGACTTTAGAATAGAAAACACAGATAGCTATAATAAACTATCGCATATACATGTAACACATTAGTTTAATCAAGAGTATATGTTTAATTTAATCACTCACTGCATAGCTTAAATACCTTCATTCAAATTTAGATTCTGTTAACTCCGGCTCCATTGTGATAAATTTCATCAATTCCAATGAGCAGAATTTAAACATAATTTTTTAAATTTATTTTAGAATTTAATTCAATAATTTTAAACATACACTCATTTTACTGATGAGATACCTAAATCAATTATAGTAAACAGTGCATACAAAAAACCGTTAATTCTCTTAAAATCAATTATCAGAAATCATTAAGTCTTCGTTTTTTCTGTTTTTTCCTAAAACTGCACATTTGTCTGAATGGTTTTCCCAGCCGTCCAAAGCTTTGGCACAAAAACAGTCTTAGATTGACCGTTAGCTGAGGTTAGCACAATCCTAAGCGACCCCGAAAGACCGGTAGACTTTTGTCCAACAAAAAAGTAGCCACTGATGGAATTTGATCCGGGTCTCTGAAGGTTGATAGTTTCCCCGCCCGTCTCCAACCGAATTTCGGAAATCGGTTGAGCAAAATTCCGGGGCTGGATGGCAAACCACCACGGATTTGAGCCATCCTTTAGGTAGAGTTTCAGATTTCCGGAAACAAAACCGGATTCATGACAGCCAGTCCAATCCCAGGAAATCGGGAGACGGGACGGATGGGATCGGGTCAGTTCCCGAAATCCGTGACTGGACAGGTCCAGATCTCCGTGCCGACATTCCGGACACTGATCCGTGATTTGGACATTGATCGTTTTTCCGGTCGAATACCGGATTCGGGCGCATCGACCGCAATTTCGACCACCGTCCTACTGCGGCGCATTGATGGCAGCGAAGTAGGTTTTTGCCTTCGTCGACAGGTCGGTGAAGCCGCAATTGTGGCCCTGCCAGCTGTCACCGTAGGCTGTGGCATCGCCTAAAATAGTAACAAAGTTTAACTTGACTACTAATTAAAAACCCAATTAAGGGGGGGGGTCGCATTGGGTCAAAATCGATAGTCACGGATTTCGCTCATTTTCACACACAAAATAAGTACATATGTTCTCAAAAACAAGACAAAACATTAGAGTTCGAAACCAAACAGTGACAGAGATATTCAGCTATAAAGTTGGAAAACTTGAAAATCACTGTGATTTGCCCTCCAAGGTCATGTTACGACAGAACGGTAGCGAAATTTGGATCAACTAATATGGCAAATTAATTCTGTCGGTTGGCTAATATTTTAGTGTTAATACGACTCCACAATATCCATCCATTCGTTCACAGTACATTCTTCAATTGTGAACTGAGCCTTTTTCAGCTAACTGTGCCCTCAAACTTTAGCTTGCTCTAACTTTCAGATGCTACATTTCGAACTTATCGTTCTATTAGAAAAGTTGCTCAGCTCATCAGTAGCTATCGAATGATACCCAATTTGTCTATATTTTGGAAATTTCAAAAATTGACTTTTGTGACCTATAAGAGATCAAAGGAGCCGACACGACAGAAAAGTTCTACTTTGAAGCATTTGCCTTTACCATAATGTCAGGCAGGCATTGAGAGTTTTATGTGCCAATTTTGGTGACTTTCGAATGGGTAACGAGTGAGAAATTATTTAAAAAACGTGAAAATTGTGCAAAATGATGATTTTTGGCAAAATTAGCCCATTTTCTGGCAAGTTTTTTGAAAGCAGTACAAATGGTAGAAATTTGAAACTACTGTCATAAGAATTCTGTTTATGTATAGAGTGCAACTATCTATAAGCAATTTCTGTAGCTTTTGCCAATCGTCCAGGAGAGGCGAAAATGTTCCACTGGTTCTGTTTTTCGTGGTACAAAAAGTACCAATTTTACAAAATTTTTATTTTGAAAAATCGCCAAAAATCCGACACTCAACAGAATTGTTCCAGAAGGGTTATTTGCACTCTCTGATATGTCCTTAACATGTACAACAAGGTTGTAGCAATGTGTCTTGCATGCAGCGAAAAATTTTTCTGCCAGAAACTTTTTAACCTAACTTTTTCATTTCCTATGTTTAACACATGTTGACGTCACCAAGGTAGGGCTCTACAGCACGATAGAAGCAATATTATGCAAAACGCTCTTGCCTTGTTTTGAGGACCCATTGGGACAACAAAATATGTGAAAATGAGCAAAATCGGAGATGGTCGAAAAATCGGTCAAAAAGCGACCCCCCCTCCTTAACTGGAAAATTATGGTTTACTCTGTCAGATCCATCTGAGGGACCTTTCAAGAAAGGGTAGAGTATAGTAGGGTAGAGTTAACTATTTTAACTCGTTTTAGCTCCACTCAGGTCTGAGTTTCCCTCTTTTAAGTTTTTCATGAAAAGGAGCGATTCAATTTCAACTCTGCTCTAGCCTTTCTTGAAAAGGCCCTGAGCAGGTAAGCGACAAATGTCAAGCTTTATAGATAAAATGAATTTTAGATTTTAGATCATATTAGATTTTAGCGGGATCGTAAAGTCACTAAACTGTTTCCTACTGTAATGATGTTATGTATTAATTAATTAAAGTATGTGTATTAACTCTGAGTGATGGTTTAAAGTATTTAACAGTGGACTGCACCAAATCTAAATAGCTATTCTCAGAATAAGTCTTAAATCTGAATAGCTAATCATATTCTCTAGCTATTCAGATTTTTCGTTCCACCAAAATGTGACTAACTAATCTTTTGTTATTATTCTCAGAATAAAATCTGAATAACTATTCAGATTTTATTCTGATATTCAGCCACGTAACAAAAACTGACCAATCCGCTACCGGGAAGATTATGCATCTGTCCAATAGGATGTCAAGAAACTAGGAAGTTATTCAGATGTTATTCACACACATTGTGCCCTGTTCACACTTATTCAGATTCTTGTTCCAATCCCTAACGCTTGAAATGATTTGCTAACATGGCCTGCTGACTATTTGGTGTGCACTTTTATTTATTTAATCATATAATTGGTTTAAGCACAGTGAAACTAAATATATAAAGCAAAATAAAGCCCGGTTTATACTTATTTTCCGTTTGTCCGTTTGTACTTTTGTCCGTTTGTCTGTTTGTCTGGTTATCCGGTTGTCCGTTTTTTAAAAGGACAAAGTGGTTCATACTTATTTTGCTGATTGTCCATTTGTCTCCAGTTTTCGGTGGATGATTGAAGTTGTGCGATGAACTGTATTTGATTTGATTTCTACTTTTGGGAGATGTTGAAAAGAAAGTCCATTTAAGAATTTATGGTTCTGTTTACGAAAAAGATCAAAATTTGGGGACTTATCTCCCCAGGAAACTAAGTGGGGTTAATGCGTCCAAGTTTGGGATTTTTGGGAGCCTCCTTCACCCCGAGAGCCGAGTTCAAACGTCACAGAGAAGTGACGTATGATAACACACACACACGAAAACGCACTACACGAAAGAGAGCCGCAAGCTCCGCCTTACACGTCACGCACACATGATTGACAGGTCTTCTCCAAAACCTAAAATTTCCCCAAATTTTCAAATCAGTCGTGGTTTGGCAGCCCCAGAGTTCATTTGTGTCTTTTCTGACTTGTTCTTGATTTTGCTTGTCAGCGCGGATTTGTTGTGACCGAAGGCCCGTGAGGGGAGATACCGGTCAGTCACTGTGGATTGAGAATACGGTCTTTCTGCTGACCGATTTGTATTGGGCTAGCCACGACTCCACAGTCTATTTGAACCATTTTCTGCATTTTCTGGTTTTTACCCCGTGAATCGTCTGCACCCATTTCCGGAGGACCTGCCAATTGGACACAGCACACGCGGATTCGGAGCAACAAGGTAGCTCAATTTGTAAGTTTGTTTGATGGAGGTTTGAGAGAAAGCTTATTCGCCAAGAAGTTGAGTTTTTAAAGAGTTTTCTAAAAACCTAGGATTGTGCAGGGATAACTGTAAACCGTTCTACTGTGTATTGTGTGCCGTGCCTACTGTTCCTTGTCATATTTGTATTGTGATGTTCACTGATAACCTTAGTATTGTGACTGTCGTGATAACTGTTACCTATGCTTGTTAAACTGTAGATAATCTTATATTGTATGTAATTATAATAATACCTATTCCATTAAAATAATAATTTAAATTAGTTGAATTATCCATTGGCTTAACCTGCGTCAGAGCGAATGAGTATTGAAACTTAGATAGGTAACTTCAGGAAGTCTGTGAATTTAAAGTTGGTCTGAGTAAATCTGTTAGTAGAGCAGATTTAAAGCTGTCAATCTGTGACCCCTGTAATCGTCGATAAGAGAATTGGGAGGCTTGAAAGTCAATAGTTAATAAGGGAAGATAGAGAAATTACTAAGAACTGAAGAAAAACGACCCCCAACTACCCCTTTCTTTACATTTAACTTGGTGCAATGGAATTGGCAGTTATTCAGATTTTATTTAGGAATAACTTCTGAATAGCCTATTCAGATTTTATTCACATTTGGTGCAATCCACTGTTTTGAGTCCCCCAAATGTTGTCATGACTACGATATACGAGTTGCTTGCGGTTACAACTGGAACAAGTCAGCTCCTAAAAGGAGCATTATCTCGCAGCAGAAATCTTACAGTCTCGAAGAATCTCCAAATAAAACAGCCAACCGGGACATCTTGTTATCCCAGGACCATACTTAAAGTAAAGTTGTCCAGATATACGTAAGATATACTTTGACTCAATAAGGAACAGAAAGCTGTGGTAGTGCGACTAAATGTTAGGCAACCGCCTCACCGTCTGTTATGACTTTAACTGAAACTCCGATTACCTTTGATTGAAGCAACTTTTCAAACTTACACAAACCAAACATATTTATTTATATATATACTGCTCGAAATTTTAAACCAGCGAAACAGATTTGTTAATTCTGACTCGTTCTTAATTTTTAAAGTTTACTGTCGAATCAGATGCAAAGATAAAACCGGGTCACTATTTCCTATCCGGCGACCAGAAAAGATTGAATTGATGAAAAGATTATTTAGTACCGCCCCATGAGTTCCCTCGGTTGTAACTACCCGAATGAGTGGGACCAGTGCGTTTCCTAACTTGAGGAGCCACTAGGGGGCAGTTTCATAAAACATTTTTCTTACTCGACTCGACAACTAGACTCTGCTAGTTGTCGAGTCGAGTTGCTAATGTGTTTCATAAAAGTTGTGCGGTCGAGTTCGTACTCGCACTGGATTTGCGAGTCTAGTTGGTGGTCGAGTGCGAGTCGATATAGCTGCTGCCTGCGAGTACCTGTGTCATAAAACTCTAGCTGCTGCTGCCGAACTCGCAACTAGCAGCCGTCTAGTTCTCTAGTCAATTTTGACTAGAGAACTCCCAGAAAAACAGGAATAACTTTTGCACTGTTACAGTTTTTATATTAAAATTTTTATGGCATGAATTATGATTTGTTCTTGACGTTATGCTTAAATTATAAATAGTTTGCTTCGCGGATAGAAAAGATACGATTTTTTTAGAGAATTATCCGTTTTTCACGAAAGCCCTCAACTAGCAGACTTGTTGCTCGCACTAGCAATGCTTGTGCTGCTAGCAGCAGCAGAACCTGAGCTAATTTGGTCGAGTTCTCAAAAAGTTTTATGAAACACTCGTACTCGCATCTCGCACTAGCATTGCGAGTACTCGCACGCTAGTACTAGCATGCTAGTCGATTTTTTATGAAACTGCCCCCAGGTGAACCGATGGCCCTTCGTTTTTAAATGGCGGAATTAAGGTTGGAAAAAAAACTTTAGAACAACATTCATGCAAATCAACTGTTAGACAGTTACACAAACCTAATACCAAGAGTGCATAATTGCACTATATATTAGAAGAAGAGTAAGCCACTAGAGGGCTCCTCTTCTTGGCATTGCGTAACGGTGCGCCGACCAGAATACGCGAATATTCCCCCGTTTGGTGGGGGGGTCGACAAGCATACCCCTTTTGCATACCCCCCCCCCACCAAACGGGGACCCCTTTTGCATACCCCCCCCCACCAAACGGGGACCCCTTTTGCATACCACCCCACCAAACGGGGACCCTTTTTCAAATACAACAAAAACTACCGTAATCCTCTGCTCTACCCCCCCCCCACCAAACGAGGAGGGGGTCTCTGCAATCTGATTGGCTGTTGGCTACCCCCCCACCAAACGGGGACCTCTTTTCTGCTACCCCCCCCCCCCCACCAAACGGGGGAACATTCGCGTATTGTGGTCGGAGCACCGTTACGCAATGCCAAGAAGAGGAGCCCTCTAGTGGCTTACTCTTCTTCTTATATATAGTGCAATTATGCACTCTTGCTAATACTGATACAATACACTCCAACCTAATTTGCATATCGGTGAAAGGATCAGAAAAACTTAAATTTTCCGTTCAACCGGAGGGGGAACTGTGTGAAGGTTTCCTCTCGTTGAAAAGCAATTTATGCCGTTCCCCCCATGCAGGAATTTTAGTTAAAAAATTAAAATCTTGACTACCATTTTGTTAGTGTAATTAAACTAAAACTTAGTATAGCACAAAACGTGTAAAGCTGAACACATTTAAACAAAGTCTCTTCATGGCAAAAACACAATAAGCCACTATCCTACCATGGAGACTTAAAATTTCGGTGTAAAGAGAGGCTGATGATGATGCTTATTGATTTCATGCTTGGCAGCGTAGTTTGCTGTAGTAATCTGTTTAACTTTAATTTCGAGCCAAATTTGGCCTGGCCTGGGGCAACTGTAGCCTCTGTTGCTCACTGGGCAAAGCGCTGGAACGTTAGCCCGACTGCCGTGGATTCAAAACCTACTTGTGATGATTGACTTTTTCTCCCAAATGCAGAAATAACAACTTAGCTGCTACATTTACAACAGCTTTACAACACACCAGTGCAAGGGAAGCAAGCATAGGAAAGATTGACAAGCCTGATAAGGGAATTCAGCTGACGGCCCTGTGGTGTAGTTGGATTGTATGTCTGCCTCCGGAACAGAAGGTCCGTGGTTCGAAACCCGGCTTGGTCAATAGTAGTATAGTAGGGCCATTTCGAGCCCCCACTCCGGGAGGGAATGACCTTGAGAGTTTAAAGTCCCATGAGGTTTGTTTTTGAAAGTTTTGTTCACCACCATCTGTTCTCCCTAGGGTTTTGAGTTCGAAACTTCTCATCACACATCACCTGTCGTCCCTGGGAGCCCCATCTTTTTCTTTTCCAGCAATCGGTTAGAAGGTAAGTATTTCCAAATGAGTCGTATAAATTTATAACTTACTTTCCTTTCCGACCCTCTGAGTTCTTCCCCCCGGGGCTTGGGACCCGGCGTTGGCCCATTACCGGACTCCTACCTACCTACCTATAGTCACCTACTTCCTACATACCTACCTACCTACTTACCTGCCTATCTTAGCTAATCTATAATATGTACAAACTAAGCCCGGTCTATCACCATCTAATGTTTTTGTAGTTTTTCTATTATATTCTTTTTATTTTCTATACAATATGCAACTATTTGCAGAGTTAGCCCTGAAGAGGGCTGTTGGGATAAAACAATTAAATATCCAAAGGGGCCGCTCACCCCATCTGCTAGCACTTTCCTTTTGGGATAGACATAGCCTAGGGCGTCCTTAGTTTGATGATACTGGACTGTTTTATTTTCTGGATGTAGGAACCCCCCGATTTTCCCCAGATTTTGTGTTGCCCGTTTCCAAAACTTCTTTGAAATCTTCGGGGGTGTAGCTATTTAGGGCCTTGCTTACACCTTTATGGGAGACTTTATTCGTCTTTCCCCATGCTAGGTAAGTCTTACTACAAAGGGTTATGATTCCGTCCCCAGTCCATTCCTCTTTGAATAGTCCAGGTATTCTTTTTTGGGAAGGGTCTAGGACAAGGAAATCTTTAAGGGCTTTCTCCCATTGCTTTTCATTTCGAATGGGGACACAATCACTTAAATTTTTGGAAGAGCAGGCGAAATAGAGGGAGAAATTCAAATCGGTGTCCATTTGATAAAGTTGGAAAGTTTCCGGCCACAAATTGGGTTTAAGGCAATCGTAGTAGAATTGTAGCATCCTTAATTTGGCATACTGGTAAACGAAGAATCCCACTAACTCAGGAAGTCTGTAGACAATTTTTGATTTTGCTGATTGAACCTCATAAATTCCATTCCCCAAATCATCTAACCTTCTGAATCTCCACCCATTCACTTCTCTACTAGCCCCTGACCTTTGGCAATATTTTACGTCCTGGTGCTTTTCCAGATTTGTAATTGTCCGACCATAGTAAGAATTTCCTAGAAGTTTGAACATTTCCCCTTTGAGTGCTAAATCGGGATCGGAATCGGCTGCTGATCGGTGGTAAGTTACTTCATCTCCCAATTCTTTGAAACAGGCCTTAGGTTTGAACTCAATTGCTTGGTAAATCTTAATAATTTTTAGCCCATGTCTTAATAGATACCACTGAATTAGAGGAGTGGCTAGAAGAATTTTCTTTCCAAAGTAACTCCCAATTAATCCCCTTCTAGGTTGGTTCATAAGATCATTCAAGTCGCAAAATGTTTTCATATGGTCTCCAATATCTTCCTTAGTAATTTCTACATTTTTGAAAATTGGGGTCATCTCAGCAAAATGTTCTTTCTTGTCCTCGGGTACCTCAATATCCACCTCAACTAATCCAAAGAGTCTATTAGCTTGAATTTGGGTAACTAATTGTGCAAAGGTAAGGACTGATCTTTTCTTAGGGAGATTCTACCATAAACTCTTGCATATCCGGGGAATCTTTTAGGTCTTTATCAAATTCGCACTCCCATTTTCCAATCAAATCGAAGCCCCCATCCTTTATTGCCTGTGAGACTCTTTCAGTTCTTTCCCTTCTTTTAGTTCTATCTTCTGGGTCCTGATTCCTATCCAATTGGCAGCCGTGCCCGTGGAAATAGCACCCATGAAATTGTAGGACTAAACTTTTTTCAGATACCCAGCCGTCAACTTTAGATTTCCCTATTCTGTTTTGCCCCCCACTGTACCCATGTTCTACCCAAACTCCCATTTCCTTTGCCATATATTCCAGTTACATTGCTTCTTTGCGCCCTCTCTGTAGCCATCTTTTGAATTTCCCATCTTCTGTGGGTTTCCATTCGGCGAACAAACCAGTGGGCATTTCCTGCATTGTGCACCAGAGATATAGGGCATTTGCATCGAACCCAAAAATTTGAGCAACTTTGAATCCATTTGTTATTTCGGTAACCCCGGCTTCGTGGTACCTATGACCAAACCAAACAGACCTAAGACCAAACTGGGACCTCCAACTATATTGTCCTTAACTAATTTATGCCAATGTTTAGTGAATCTATTGAAAGAAAAGGAAAAGTGTGTAACCGGGCCGCACCTGTTCATCCCTAGCAGCAGCAGACCCGGGAGCGAAAGTCCGCGCGCGCGCCGGCCGCCAAATCCCCGCGGTGCTCCCGGCCTGTATGCTCGGCCGGCACGGGGAAGGATGCATACCTCGTGCATGCTGGGTACTGAGGAATCCCGCACACGTTTCAGAGCTGTCAGCTCTGCCTTCTTTCCTGGCAGCACCGCAGTCACTGTCTGAGCCTGCTGAAACGAGGACTCGATATTCCAGATACTGTGAGAGATATGATCTACGGACACACACACACACACACACACACACACACACAGATGCTTGGAACAGACAGAGGAGAAGATGGCGACAGCAGTGGTGGAACAGGAAGTGCTGATGGTCAGCAATATAAAATGTAATTCAGATGCAGAAGGAACTGTATAGTGTCATCTGCAAACTATAATCATCCAGTCAGGATGATGTGAACAGGCAGGGGGGGGGGCGAAGAGCAGGGTTGTGCCAGATGGCAGAAAAAGGGACATGGATAATGACTTTGTCAGGAGTAACTGGCTGACTAAACAAATTCAGCAGAAGTTTTCCGTGTTCCTGGGACAGAGGGTGGAGCCATGATTTCCTCAGGGTTCAAGCAGGCCATCGGCTCATCTCTTTGCCATGAGTCGCTGTGGACACCAGATGCTGGGGTCCCAGTAAATGACTCAGGCTGTTTGGAGGTGCCATGCTGGGACAGTTGACCCAAGAGCAAGGGCAGGAACAGGAGTTCTTTTCGTAAATCAATTTTTTGTACCTGTATCTGGTTTCTTGAACATACTGCTCAGTGTGGAAACAACTACTAAAAAATTCTGTATGCAACCATTCTAATAAGCGCGGCAACTGAAGGGACTTGACAGACTCCAGGAAAGATACATAGCACTTAAACTTGGGAATAATAAATGCTTCTTCTGGCAAATAACTTTGTTCTCCTTGATGATGAAATCATTGGTGAATAACATACAATTCGACGCCCAATTTGGTGAACATTCCATTACATTAAATGATTTCCTTAATGTTATTTGAGCCCATTTCCTGGATCTCTCGCATAAATTCATCAAATAATTTCTTCCAGCCTATCAGCGTTGTCTGGACAGGTTGATGATTCCATTGATACAATTCTGAATGCTGTAAACATTTTCCTCCTTCATGGCTACTCAGGGGACAGGAGTAGCTAATATCAGACGCATGTCTGGTTTATTCCCAATCTCAATGCCCAACCTTCAGCTCATCCCCGGGCTGGGCCATTGATCCAATTAGCTCTTCCTTTTTCTCTGACTTTCATGCACAGTGAAGCCAACCAGGCTTTGCAGAACAGAAACAGCCAGCCTGGGACCTCTCAGCAGAAGCCGTGCTGGGCGTGGACCGTGGCAGGGCCGAAAATGAGCAGCGGGCAGCGTCATGGAGATGGGCAGCTCCCAGGATGGTAACTAACAGCTAAAGCCAGCAGTAATACTTCAGAAGACAGGACAGGAAAGAAGAAAAGGGCAGGCAAAAGTACAGGCAGACACCAGGAATGAAAATAAGGTTGGTGGGAGGGGCGCTGTGCAAAATATTAATCCGCCTCATTTGATATGGTTGATTCTCCTAAATGGCTGCTTCAGGAAGGATGTTGTGTCTCCAAGTTCTCATCTTGAATTGTATTTGAATGAGGGACGTCGAATTGAATTCCCAGTGCCTTTGTAGCGTTTTACAGGGCAGATATGAGGCCTTTGATGAGATCATGTAATTTGGACGGTCTCCAATGAGGTTGACTGTTTTGAACTTGGAATGGCTTAATGCTGAATCTAATCACTCGGTTTCTCACCAAATTTCGACCAAATCTCAGCTTAGTATTCTGGAGCGACTCTGGGGCCTTTGGAGCTGGAAGGCATAAGGTGATTGAGGGTGATTAATCCAATGTGCAAATCTCCTGATTCTAATCCCCAAGGGCTTCTAATTGGATCTTGTAGGTCTTGTATTTGAAGCCGCATTTTCGGCATTCATAGGAGGGGCACCCATTGGGATGAAACTTATTTATGTGCCTGTTCAAGTTATCTTTTCGAGTGAAGGTTTTAACACAATGTGGGCACGGGAAAATTGGATTAGAAGGATGGGTTGCCTTATGCTTTTGTAGATCGGCCAAGGAGTCATTGCAGGAGGGGTAGGTGTGGACAGTGCTAGCAGTTGGGACTGTGGTTTGGGGAAGGGATTGGGCATATGTCCAGAATTCGTCTGAACCAACAACTTCTTTGCCGTTCTACTCAGATTTTATGAGCAAGACGGCTTTGTCGCGCAGGGCTTTAGTCATCTGGGGATCATCTTTCCAAATTCCACTTTCGATAGCGACGTTCAACTGAGAAATCGAAGACATTATCAAAATTAGAAGAATATTTAGCAAGCCTTTATATGGACTTTAGAATTTCTATGAGTTGACTGCTTTTATTAACTTTGCCCTTTTATTAACTTTGCTTATATGTGCTTTATCGTTTATATGAAGTTTACTACCTCTCAAAATTTACCGCTTTTATTAACTTCACCGTTTATATGAACTTTCCTGTTTATATGTACTTATTTCAAAATTGTTGCAACTGTCTATATGTATTCGCAAGATCTCAGAGAGCACTTTTAGAACCGACCGCTCGCGACGACTGACAAAGTCCAACTGACGGGGTACCCGATTTTTTCGCCCTTATATAGGTTTTTGTTAATTCCCAAGGGACAAAGATCAAAGGTACCGACAGCGGGGGTAATCAATCAAAAGTGACAGGTCATCAATCAAATTTGGCAGGTGCGGCAAAGATCAAAGGCGCCGACAGGGTGGGTCATCAATCAAAAGTGACAGGTGTCCCAAGGGAAGCGGGATGGTAAGCGGGGTTTAAGATTTTGAAAAGTCCCAAGGGAGAACATCTGGCAAGCGCACAAAAAATTTCGCAAAAGGGTCCCAAGGGAATAATTATCAGGCTTCAGTTTTGGGTCCCAAGGGACGACAGATGGCAAGCGTAAAAAAGTTTATGAAACGGTCCCTGGGAGATAATTATATTGCGTTTGTTTTCGGTCCCTGGGGATGACAGATGGTAAGCGTGCAAATAATTTTGTGAGATGGTCCCTGGGGACGGCAGACGGCAAGCATGGTAAATATTTTGGAAAAGGGTCCCAAGGGAGTAAAAAAGAAAATTTAGCATAAAATTAATTAAAGTATAAGAATAAAATGACGTCATAAAAACCAGAAATTGATACCAATTGACAAACAACATTGAAATGACTGAGACCAAGATGAGCCTGGCCACAACAATGATGATGAAGATGAGCCCAACGAAAGACATTCTCCGGTGTGGTTTTGCTGTCATACTCACTCTAGCCTTTCTAGTCAGTGTTTCTTTAAATATTTGGCTTTGGATCGGAAGTTGTGAGGAGCCACTTCGTTTGGACTACCAAACAGACGGGAGGATACGGATCTCCAAGCAAGTGGGATACTGTAATCGCCATATCTCCCAACATGTTTACTACACTCCACCCCAGTTTAGTGCAATTCTTGACCTCTACCATGAATGCTCGATAGGAAGTTGTGTAACCGCCACAGCTAAGCACTGTCCCTTCATTTCAGAGGTATACAATTTTCAACTTTGTCTTGACGTCAATAAAAACATAGAAAGCGCTTCGATCTAGGATTTATAGTTAATTCATCGTAAACTCCACCTATCTTCCTTACAAAAAGCGAACTCAATGACTTGTATTCCTTGTGACTTTCTCTACTTCAAGCACCCGTTTACCTGCATGGTTTCAGCCCCGACAAAAGTAGGAAAGACTACGTTCGTGTCCAAGCTTGTGAAAAAATGCACATAGACTGATCAGACCTCCCCCGAAAAGGGTTATTTGGTGTTTTACCGAGTGGCAGGCGGCCTACGAAAAAATAGACGCGGAGTTTGTCGAGGGTTTGCCTGACTTGCAGCAACTTAAGGTGCTGGCATCGTTTTGTGTAAATTTGACCCTATAGGCTTTAATTCTTTATGAAAGTGGATGAAACTTTCCAAATATACTATTTCGGTGCTCTTTAACATTGTGGGACCAGTCCCGCATTTTTAGGTTCAAAGATAGGAAATTTTTGGTTTTTGCCATTATTCTCTCAGCACATAGTCGAGACACCAGATTGGTTGGTATGGCTGGAAAGAGGGCGCAAAAATGAACATTTTTACTTTTACAACTTTTGAGCTATCTCTAGTGGTTAAGTCAGTATAAGCAAAAAACGATTTTTGGGGTCCAAAAATGGCCCTTTTCGAGAAAATCAGTTTTTTCAAAATTACTGCCAAATCGTACGGACAATTTTGGTTTATTTATACTCGATCGATACACTGTCTCATTGCACATTTTATCAATGCCTATTAGCCGGAGTTTGTTGCTCTAAGCTAGAGATTTGGCCGAAAAACCAGTTTGGCAAAACTGCGATTATTTTGTTTTGAACGTGGATTTCTCAAAAACTACCCAATGGATTCGCGTGATTTTTGCCAGGATGAGAATTCGCACTATTGCGGAGGGACATTTTTCTTGGTTTGAGCAAAAACATTTCCAGTTGCGAGAAAACTCAAAGCAAATTTGCGAAATTTCGTGTCACCGCACATTTAATGGATTTTCTTGACCGTTAAGAACTGCTGAGCCAAATCCCAAAAAATGTCCCTCGGCCCACATGTCCTTTATAGGACAGCACAAGAAAAAAATTTGGCCGATTCCACAGTTTTGAGAAATCGATGTTCAAAAATTTTTGGTCTATATTCAGCCTGTCAGATGTCATATGTCAGAAACTTTTCGCTATTTTTTGCGGATTTTTACCACTTTCGTACTTTCATCAGAATCTACAGATTATAAGCTTTAAAATGATGTATAAAGCTCTTTCGAACTCACAAAATTGCGAAAGTTAGGGCGTTTCAAAAACTACCCACAAAAGCACTGCACAAAACGATACCAGCACCTTAAGGGGAACACAGAACCGATTTTACTAATTCTTGACGATCTTATGGATGAAGTAAAAAAGGACTCGAAACTGGTTGGGCTGTTCACTCGGGGATGCCATCACTGGTCCTGCAGTGTCGTACACATCACCCAAGACTTATTTTATGATAAACAAAGAACTAACCGAATAAATTGCCAATACATAGTTTTAATGAAACATCCAGCAGATAAGCTGACGGCAATGAATCTAGCCCGACAAATGTTTCCAACTAACACCGCTTACTTTATGGAATCTTTCAACCACGCAACCTCAAAACCCCACGGCTACCTCCTTATTGACCTCGACAAAGAAACCCCAGAGCAGTACAGGCTTAGAACAAATATTTTCAACCGGACAGTGGGTCTATCTCCCAAAATCAATAAAAACGGGAAAGAATCAATAAAAACGCAAAATCCCTAACCAAACCTAACCAAACACATAACAGAAACGAGTCAATAAAAGCGCAAAATGGCAAAGAGATTTGAAAGTAATCTTCCCTGTCTCATACATCTCTGTAATGTAAGAAAAAGGTCAGAGAAGCTATCATTGAAAGCAGCGGTCTTAGTCTAATTAGAACCATCCTAGACTGCATTGAGAACGTACTTTCTGGAAACGTCGAACTATCCGAGGCAGACAAAAGAGCTCTACGCAAACACGTAAATATATTACGAACTTTGAGAGATAAGAAACTAAAACTTAAGGAGAAAATGCAAATTATAGTTCAAAAGGGTGGCTTTATCCCCGCTCTCCTCGGTCCGCTAATTGGGATAGTCAGTGGTATTGCAAGTAGCTTTATAAAATAATGGAGTCCTCAATCCTAGTAAAGCCTGAAGAGTTCGATCAGCACCAAGAAATTCTAGAAAAAGATGTCGCAGAAAAGTTAAAAGGTAAAGAATCTGCTGACACAAAGTTGAAAAAGTACTAACAGGCTAATTACAGAAGACGGTTTCTAAAGGAAAAGCCCTATAAATTAGACATAACCACTACCGAACCCACCGAACAGGTTCTTCCCGACATTGTGTCCACTCTACCTATAACTCTCCAAAGTAAAGGGAAAAATCTCATTAACTTTGTCCAATCTATTCCTGACTTTAAAGTAAACGAGAAAGGGGAGATAGAATACAAGGGTAAATCAGAGCCGGGTTCTAGAATCTTCGACCTAATTCATGACTTTGTGCGCAACCGTAAAACAGTATCTCCTGCAAGAGGTTGGGAATTGTTTGCAGAGGCACTAAGGGAAAGTAATGTTCCAAGAGAGTTTATCGGCAATCGTCAACGTTGGGAAGCAATAAAAGGCACTCCTTCGATAACGGACACGGTTGAACGGATACAAAAAGTAAGACAGAGACTTCAGTTTGGAACGGGACGCTACGTAAATCAACCTAAAACAACAAGCGACAAACCAGTTATGTTCGAAGCGAAATTATCATGCAAAAACGTACAAAAAGGGCAAAACGGAAAGGTACAAGAAAAAAGAATTTTTAAGTACAGTAAAAACAAACTAAAATAAAGACATTCTAAAAATATACACGACCCTCCCCGTAGTTTTGGTATTACATTAGTATCGAGTCAAGGGGTGGCTGGGAAAGCAATAACCACAAACAAAAAGGAAGCAAGGCACTTCACCTTAAGGTTACGTATTCCATGATACTGATGAGCAGTGGCAAATTGACTTAGCAGACATGGCAAACCTAGCTGACCAAAACGGCGATTACCACTTTCTACTAACCTGTATAGATGGTTTGGGTAGTATGCCTGGGGGGCGTGTAAAAAAAAAAAAGGGGGGGGGCGGCGTGAGATACATCATATTTCAAGGACGTAAACCCCAAAAGGTATTAAGTGACAGAGGGAAAAATTTCAGAATAAAAAGTTTCAAAGTTTACTTCGTGAATACTGATTTTCCAAGAGTTTTTGTTTCTGCAAAATTTTAAATTAATCTATTATTAAATTCTGTTTCCACATAACAGATCCTTCTGCGAACTTAATGCTTTAGAAACGCAAATTGAGACTTACGGAAATTTGTACTTTCAAACTAAAATGAACTGTAGCAATAATTTACTATACTAGCCATTATCTGTAATTGCCAAGTTTAGCTAAATTTAGAAGTACATTGGGAAACGTTATATAAAGACATCTTAGTATCTTCCTTTTCCTATTAGAAACTCTAGTTTATGTTTATGTTCATCTAATGGCAAATTAATCTTTATTATTTTCAGTGAGTTCAAGTGCGCTGCTGAGAAAAAGCAATTGAAGGCACAGGTACGAGTTAAAACGCAAAGCGAGAGAACTGAGTCAATACAAGTGTTAAAAACCTACTTTACTAACTGGTAATCCACCCTAAATTACTTTACTTAACTTTCGTGAATGATCAACGTAATCGTTATAAACAGCAACCATTTAGCTTACATCATGTAGCTTATTTGCTTATGTAATCAGTATCGTATTGTGTTTCTGTCATACGAATCGGTCGGGCCATAGGCCATTTATTGTACTCCGTATTTGCTGTGTTTCTCTATTAAATCAACCGTAAGTTCCATATTAAATAATATGTCCGACTTCTGTTTTCATTAGGGTATCTTAGATAGGGCTTCTTCTTTTCTTTTACTAGAGCGAGTTGCACCCTAGGTAGGCCTAGCCAGAGAACCTGCATCGTTTCGCCATTTAAGTACCGGTTTGGTACCGGACAGTAAACCGGTAGTTAACATTTGGCGACCGTGACAGGACCACTGTCCGGTTTGCTAAATTGAAAAAGTTTCAAATTTCGTGAATTTTCAAAAACGATTTTTGAACTTAATTTTGCGATTTATTGAAAAAGGATTGTATTTTTAGAATCGCAAAAATTAGGAGAATCTTTTAAAACGCTTTTTATTTAAGTTTGAAGACTTTGAAATTCTCCTATTGTGTAGGGTGCAACTCTGAAAATATGTCAAATTTAGAAAGTCGGGTTTGTCCGTTGGGGGACTTGTCTTACCCCCCCCCCAGAAGTTCTGAGTTGGGGGACGACGAAATAACTGATACTGCGTTATTGGGGCAGCCCAATAACCTTATTTGCAGTACATTTTAGGTAGTTTTAAGACAGGATCCCAAACCCCCCCCCCACCCCCAAGACGGGAAAAAATTTTGAAAATTTTTTGTAGTTAGGAAAAATTTTTCGTGGGTTTTTCCACACCTTTGTGCCGAACTTTCTCGATACTGAGAAACTTTGACACAAAGGAGAAGCAACAGAAGCTGATCTTAGAGCATAATTTGTGAAATTTTTGCAAAAATTGCCAAATTTTGGTAAATTTTTGTACCCCCCCAAGGGTAAATTTTGTCAAATTTTGCAAATTTGTGCCTGAATAAATTTTGTGGGTACTCCCCAAGGCTTGTATAATTTTTGGGGACCCGAAATTGCTAGAAAATTGCAATTTTTAGGCATTTTTGGGCAAAATTTTGACCCCCCCCCAAATCCCCCCAAAGGTCAATTTTCGTCGAATTTTGGCAAATTCTTGGCTGAATAATTTTTCTGGGAACCCCCCAAGCGTGGTATAATTTTTGGGGACCCATAATCGCCAAAATTTCGAAGTTTCGGAAATTTTAGGATAAAATTTCGAAACCCCCCAATCGACTAAAAATCTATTTTTGAACGATTTTTAGGCCGAATTACTTCAAATAACGACCGTCCTAGACGCAAAACGTCGTTTTAGGAGGATTTTCGACTGATTTTTGTGTCAAAAACGTAATTTTGACTTGATTTTGTAACCCCCCCCCACCCCCAAAATACCAATTTTTGGACATATTTTGTTGAAAATTTGTCAATTATCAACGCAAATGTCCTCCATAACAATATTCCCCACCCCCCCTCTTTTTTGTTTTTGTTGGTTTTTTTTTTTTTTTTTTTTTTGTTTTTTTGGTGTTGTTGTTTTTTTTTTTTTTTTTTTTTTTTTTTTTTTTTTTTGTATTTTTGTAAAATTTCCTCGCCATTGAAGTTATTCCGGAGGAAGACACTATAAATACGAGTTTTGGTAGAATTTGGGAGATTTTTGACCAAGTTTCTGATACAATCGAGCAAATTCACGAGGTACAAAGAAATCTGGAAACGCGATTTCAAGCTCGTTTACGTGAAGAAAGAGAACAAAAAATGGCCGAATTGAAGAATTTGATAACTCTTTTTAAGGGTTTGAGCAATTATAACGGGAGGGAAACCTCTCTAACTCCCGACGAGTGGATTATTAGTTTTGAGGCCATTGCGAAAGCAAATGATATCGGCGAAGATAAATTTTATTCGATTTTATTGGCCAAATTGGGTGAAAAAGTCATCCATAGACTTTCTTCATTGGGAATGCCAAGTACGTACAGGGAGATGGTTGAACTCCTAAAAACGCTTTTTGAGCCGGTCCAGAAAACTGCCGTTGAACATTCTAGGCAATTTTATGTACGTACTCAAAAATCCAGCGAAAATGTTCAGGATTTTGTCTCAGATTTGGAAATTTTGGCTAGAAAAGCATTTCCCAAGGCCACTGATGACGAGAGGGCAGTATATATTTTCGAGCAACTCAGAAAAGGTCTCAAAAGCAGTTTAAAAAACGTTGGAGTTTCGCTACTTTCTGATCTGGAAAGTTGGGGACATACAATGGTAAAACTGCGAAAAATTGTGGTCCAACTTTCGCGTGTCGAAGAGGAATGTGACTCTGACTCAGCCGAGTCGGATAAATCGGAAAAATCCGAAAAATCTGAGAAGGCAGAAAAAACCCGGAAAAGAGCAAAACGGGGAAAATCTAAGGCGAAAGTTTGTACGGTTTCTTCGGATGAAACGGAGAAATTAGATCCTATGGACTTGAAACTCAAGGAATTGGAAGAGGAGCTGAAAAAGGTCAAAATTCGAAATGCTCAGAGGGATTTGGTTCTCGAAGCTACGAAAGGTGAGCCAGCGGGCTCAGAAAAACCCTCTACGAGCTCAGCTTCTGGTGCGGTAAATGCCGTACAGGCATCTACAGAATCGAAGGAAAAACCTACTGACGAAAAGGCCGAAGATCAGAGGATTTGCTACAAATGTGGGAATCCTGGCCATATCTCGCCGCAATGCGCTCTAAATCGCCAACAGAATTCGGGATTTAGAGGCAGAGGTAATCCAAATCGGCGTGGATTTGGAAATCGTGGTAATTCTCGAGGGAATTACAATAACAACCGAAATTACGATAATTCTGACTATTCCAATCAAAATTCTGGCCGAAATTGGAATAGAGGAAACCGAGGAAACTATAACGGTCGAGGAGGCCGTAGGGGAGGAAATTCCAACAACCGGAATCAAAATGCGAATGTTTTTGTGGACCCTAGTGGTCGGGTTTTTCGCACAAATCGTCAAAACGGCGTAAATTTCCTCACTCCAGTCCAACAGGAGATGGACCCTACTAGTCAGTTGGTGAATTTTCTGCAGAATTTTCAGCAAGCGGGGAGCACAGCAAATTCCGGGGGTGCCCCTCCGCAGTAGAATCCCCACCCGGAAAGCCAAGTACGTATATAACTCAGAAAAATCCGCAAGTTAATTTGGTGTCGGAAAAAACCCCAAATTTTTTGGAGGGTCTTTCGAAACTTTTTCCGGATGAAAAGGTTTTAAATGCTAATCAGATTTGTACAGTTTTTACACCTACGTACGCGGATGTTACTCGGGGTTCTAGATCTCAAAATTCCACGGAAAACCCCAGAAATCTTTTACAATCGGAATTGCAAAGGTTATTGCAAAATTTGGATATACGTACTTTGGTGGAAGCTTTAAATAGCCCTAACCCCCCATCCCTTTTTCCTCGATCTCCTCAGAATGGCCATAATGTACAGCAGAATCAACAGCAACGTGTACAGAATGTTTTATCTCAGCCGTTGATTCCACTTTTTCCTGTAAATTCTGGTAGATTTCAGAATAGAACGTTTAGACGAGGTTTTTCTACATTTCCTCGAAATACGTACAACGGAAATGCAAATTATCAGAATAATTCCCGCTACTACGCCTATAGTCGGGAGAATTATTCTAGAAATCAGTATTCTGCTCCACGTGTACCAAATTTTCGTGGAGGGCCACGAAATTTCAGGAATTGGAACGTGCGCCCCCCCTCCCAAAACAGGTACGGTACGGGTTCCGGTACTACCAGAGCTCCAGCTAGTGGCAATAATGGAAATGCTAATGTGCAACAGTATCTTGCAGTGCCACAACCATTGAATTTGCTTTTAGGGGCAAATCAAACTCAAAGTGCGCGTATTTGGGAAAACAGCAGGTTTTCAAGGGGAAACTCTGCCGCTCTCCCAAGTACAAATTGGCGCCAATATGTGACACAGCAAGGGACAACAGCAAGTCAGCAAGTATCTAGTGCTAGGGTAGCTGGGGTAGGTAGTCAGGAATCATCTGTAGGTAGGAATTCGACGGTTCACGTCACTGATACTGGTGACCTAGTTCTGACGAATTCAAACAAGAAAGATGAAACCTGTACAACTAATGCTGCAAAATTGTCAGATGCCTCAAAATACAAAAAGTCAGAGACGAAAAATGCAAATACAGCAAATGGAACGGAAACAACGTTGAATATGTCTCAAGACCAACTAGTTACACGATTAAATCGACTCAGAACAATTGATGAGGCACCTGATTCCGAGGAAAATGCAGCGAAAGATTCATTTTCGAATGTGGAGAGGGAAACTAATGACGATAACAGACGAAAAGACGAACCTAGCTCATCATCAGGTCGAATTCGTTCAAATAAAAAGGTGAAATCTGTTCAGAAACGACGTTCTCATAAGATTCCAGACCCAGATTTCCCTGGAAGATTTCTTTTTGAGTATGATTCTTCTGAAAGTTCACAGTCAGACCAAAGTCAGTCTGAAACGTCAGATTTGGAAAATGACAATTTTGAAGTCAATCATGTAAATTCTGCTCATCAGCCAGAAAAGGCACCTAAAACTGACTTCGTGACGAATAATCGAAACTATTTAGCGGCTTTTGTGCATCAAGATCAGTATTTTTTCGGTGCTCAGACGAAAATTCCACCGGTTCACTCACCGCTGATAGTAGCATCAGTGGGAGGTGTAAATACTTTGGCTCTTATTGATACGGGCGCTAATATTTCTGTGGTTTCTAAGAATTTTGTGGAACATCTAAAGCAAAAATGCCCGGAAAGTTTAACTTTTGGAGATGGAGCTTGTGAGCAAGCTACCGCAGCTAACGGAACGCCTATAAATTTCTCTGGTTCAGTAAAATTTGAACTATCTTTTCAAGGCTATAGATGGGCTCATGAGTATTTAATAAGTGATTTTTGTCCTTATGACATACTTCTTGGTATGGATTTTCTATCTTTTTACAACTGGTCAATGCTCATGGGACGCCATTCAGTTTACCATCCTTTGTTTAAAGAAGTTCCGTTGCTGGGGGCACCGCAAATTAGCAGCATTTTGCAAACTATTGGAAAAGCACAGCCAGCTGTTTCGAATATTTGTCTACGTGTCGGAACTACTATTCCAGCGAATTCTGAGGCATGGGTTTCTATAACTTGTGAGGACAGTCAACCAAAAGTTGACCTGACTGATGATGAGTGGGACTTACCATTTGTACGTACGAAATCATCAATTGTAAATACGAAGATAGCTCCTTGGCCTTCACGGTTTGAAGAATCGCCTAAGCTAGTACGAAATTCTATGAATATTTTGGAAAAGTACGATTGTTATATTGTTCCAGGAATTATCTCAAAAGGGGAAAAAACCCAAGAAATTAAAGTGTGGAATTTGGGCGAAGAGCCTATGACTTTACATCCTGGAATGGTACTAGCCTATGCAGACGACTTAGTTTCTGTAAAAAATCGTCAAGGCAAGGAATCGTTTCTACAGTTGAGTGATACGTGGTTTGAAAAGGAGTACGTATGTGAAGATGATCTACCTAAGTCTGTAAAAGCTGAAATTTTTTCTGCAACTACTGAAAATACGTACGTAGATACACCTTCAACGTCTCAAGAAACGCAAAACGCAACTAAGGAACCTACACCAGAAGAACTGTACGAACAATTTCTCAAGGAAGCTCAATTGGACAAGTTCGAATGTTCGGAAAAGGCAAAAGGTAAGTTCAAAGAACTACTACGTAAGTACGTACATGTGTTTGCTACACCAGAAAATCTTGGAAGATGCAGCACAGGACAACATCTCATCGATACAGGAATGGCAGGTCCAGTAACAGCAAAAGCATATAGGATGAACCCTATGGAAAGGGCTGAAATTGAAAAGCACATAAAGAAAATGTTAGAACAAGGCATTTGTGTTCCATCAGATAGTCAATGGTCTTCACCGTGCATGCTTGTGGGCAAAAAGGATGGAACAACCCGATTTGTCATTGATTATCGCCAGTTGAATAAAATAACAAGGAAAGACCGCTACCCTTTACCAAAAATCGATGAAATTCTAGATATGTTCAGTAAAGGGAAATTCTTTTCAACTTTAGATTTAAATAGCGGTTATTGGCAAATCGAGATGTTCCAGCCTCATAAGGAAAAGACCGCGTTTATTTCACATATGGGCTTGTTTCATTTCAATGTCATGCCTTTTGGTTTGACAAATGCCCCTGCGACTTTTCAACGTATTATGGAACGAATTTTCACAGAATTGCCAGTTTATATCGACGATTTGTTAATTCCTTCTAACGACGAATCTCACCATCTAAAAATGCTAGAAGTGGTTTTTCAAAAGCTCTCAGACCATGGTTTACGTTTGAAAATGAAAAAGTGTGTGTTTTTCCGCAAAAAGGTTGAATATTTGGGACATTTTATCTCCGAAAAGGGCATTGAAACAGATCCGCGTAAAGTGACTGCGGTTCAAAATTTTCCAGTACCTACTACCATTAAACAGCTACGTGGTTTTTTAGGTATGGCAGGTTATTATCGGAGATTTATATGTAACTTTAGTTCTATTGCGGCACCAATGAACGTTTTGTTGAAAAAAGATGAAGGTTTTCATTGGAACGATCAATGTCAAAAAGCTTTTGAAACTCTAAAACAGGCTTTAGTAAACGCACCAGTTCTTGCATATCCTGATTGGGATAAACCTTTTATTTTAACAACAGACGCTAGTGTCGTGGGTCTCGGTGCAGTACTAGAACAGGACCAACCTGGAGAGAAAAAGCCTAAACCTATTGCGTATGCTAGTCGATCTTTAGTTGGTGCAGAAAAACGCTATAAAATTGTGGAATTAGAAGGTCTTGCAGTTGTTTGGTCTTGTAAACATTTTCAGCATTACCTACGCCATAGACAGTTCACTTTATATACAGATAACGAAGCCCTAAAGTATATTTTTGCAAACGCCAGAAATCAAGGCTATACTCGAATTGCCAAATGGGCTATTGTACTTTCTGAATTTAATTTTCGAACTGAACATCGAAAAGGCGTAGATAATCCTGTTGCAGATTGTTTGTCTCGTAACCCTCAAACTTCCGTCGTTGATACTAACGACCGGAGCGACGAAGGTGAATGTAAATCTGTTGTTGCTAAGAATGCTTTTCAGTACGTATCTGATGAATTTGATGTAACGGGTGATATGTTCCCGCCAGTTTGTGTTATTGAAAAATACTCTGACGACGAATGGGCACAAGCTCTTAAAGTTGATCCAGATTTTGGTTCTTTTATTACGTATCTTGAAAAAGGCACATTGCCCAAAGACGATTTAACTTGGACTTTAATAAGTTGTCAAGATAATTTTGAATACGAAAACGGTGTTTTGTATAGATGGCGTACTGATATTCACGCCAAAAGGAAAAAAGGTTCAGGACGTTTAATTTGTGTTCCTAGAAAGTTTCGTGATTATATTTTGGAACAATATCATTCTGCTATTGATACTGGTGGTCATCAGGGTATTCCTCAAACTCATTATAAAGTTGCGACTAGATATTATTGGCCTACTTTGTTCACTGATGTGAAATTGTACGTACGTAATTGCATTGTTTGTGCTAAGTTTTCGATAGGCCCAAGGAACCCTCAAGCTCCGATGAAAATTTATCCGCCAGTTACGAAACCTTTTGAAAGAATTTATGCTGACGTTATGCATTTTCCTACGAGCAAAAAGCAAAATGTTTGTGTTTTGGTGATTATTGATCAACTTACCCGTTGGGCAGAAGCATGGCCCTTAAGGAACGAAAAAGCTGAAACTTTAATACGTATCATTTTGAATGAGTTTATTTTGCGATACGGAGTTCCTACTGAGGTCGTAACGGACCAAGGTCCTAATTTTCAGGCAGAAGTCACAACTGCGCTTTTTAAATTGATGGGTACAAAGAAGTTACGTACCACTGCCTACCACCCTCAGTCAAATGGTTTAGTAGAACGGGTAAACGGTACTATACGTGAAATAGTTAAGAAGTACGTAGATGTTAACCAGCGCGACTGGGATGTCAAATTAGCTTTTGCTATGCATGCATATAGAACGTCATTGCATTCTACTATTCAAGATACACCGTATTTTTTGTTATTTGGTCGGGATTGTCAAGTTCCAGAAGATTTGTTGTTTGAAAACATTGATAAGCCAGTAACTTCTCTTGTTAATTATAAGACTTCTTTAATACGTACTTTGACTGAAAACTGGCATCTTACAGCTCAAATTATAGCTGATAAAGCGGAACTTGTAAAACAGCGGTATGATAAACGTGTTCGTTTGAAGAATTTTGAAGTGGGTCAAATTGTTATGCGTAACATTACTCAAGTGCCACAACCTACGGGTACTATGTCTAAATTGGCACCTAAGTACGACGGACCCTATAGAATTGTCGAGGTCCTTTCTGATCAAAACGTACGCTTGCGTGATATGAAAAAGGGTGACATTAGCAAGGTCATACATGTCAATCGTTTGAAATTGCTACCTGACATAAACCCTGAAACTTTGGAGGAGTTGGAAATAGATGTTGACGATCCAACTGCTTCCATTGATACTGATGTCGTAGATACGTCTGTAGATAAGGATATTGTAGCTACTGATGATGATATTGTCGTACGTAAATGTGTACTAAAACCCACTGAAACCGACCAAGAACTTAATACTAATACTGTAAATGAACATCAAGATGATGACATTCAAGTCGTTAATAAAGAACTTAATATGGTGCAACGAAAAGAGTTGCCTACGGAAACGGGAACGGAAGAGACCAAAGTACATCAATCTCAACCATGTCAAGTTATGTCTACTACCATAAACTTTACTCATTCGGTTGCCAGCACCAATGCTCCAATTACCCAACAACCGAAGTCCACTTTTTCCCCCTTCCCCAAATTGAAATTGCAATGATTGTATTTTGTCGAAAGAACTTTCATATGACTGAAATTATATGTGCACTTTGTAATTTAGGACAAATTAATTCTATATTCTGCGCTTTCCTTCAAAATTCTGGAATTTTCATGGCCAAAAGAGTACACTCCGGCTGGAGTGGAGAGCAAAGTTCTGCGCCTAAAATCAGAACATATGATGTAGCGCCAAAT
Organism: Trissonchulus latispiculum; assembly: GCA_030248195.1. Classification (NCBI taxonomy): domain Eukaryota; kingdom Metazoa; phylum Nematoda; class Enoplea; order Enoplida; family Ironidae; genus Trissonchulus; species Trissonchulus latispiculum. The sequence goes on from JASAND010024834.1 coordinate 36,014, forward strand.
CCTGCTCAAAGACAGGCCATTGCAAATCAGAGACGAAATGCCAAAAGGAGAGATAGGGCGCCAGGAAAGCAGCAGAAAAGGAAGTCCCAAGGATGGGAAGAAGATTTTCAATCAGACTACGCTGTCCAATCATTTCAACCGACGCCTACTCAGGTTCAGAAAGCAGAACAACAGAGACGACTGGACACCTTGGAATTGAAAGAAAATCTTTATTTGGTTCAGACTCGACCAGTCACGTTGACATCATATTTGGTGGATGAAATTGCCAGTAGGTGGCATCCAACTAGCTATACGTTTTCCTGGGAATTTTCAGAAGGTAGTATGTATGATATCGCTCAGGTGACAACATCGGTTCCAGGAGTCGTTCCAGAAAGAATTTTGCGAAGGCAATGGGCAATAACTGAAATGTGTGAAAAACAGGGAATTAAGTCCATCTTTTCTTTCCTAGATCTTTTGAAGTGTGTTCCAATTTTGAAGGAAATGATCCAAGGTCGGTACATCGTGATGGATCTGGAAGGAATTAGGCATGCTGCCTTTGGTCAAGAACAAGCTGCAACTGTGGGTGCTATTCAGTTAGCCGGACCAATTGAGTTTGATAATGAACAGCCTAAGCCTAAGCATAAGATTGTGATTTGGCTCAGTGCCATTATGGCTACAACTTTGGATTTCCAAGTGCTGATTCATATGCTCAGAAAGTTTTTCGATCCTAACAATGGAGCGTTGTTTTTGGCAGTAGGAGCGAATTCAGATGCTTTGAGGCTAACCAGATTTTTAGACTTGCCAGGTTTAGATCGGAACTGCGTCGAATTGACGGAATTGTGGCGTAACCTTGGCACAGTTTTAAATTCCATCGATTGTCCAGAAGGGTATAAACCACAGTTTTGGGCTCATCATCCAGACCAGTGTACTCCAGGAGCGTGTAAAGGGAATTTAAGTTTGAAAGTTACCGCAGAAAGTTGGTTTGTTCCAGACCCTAAGAAAGTGGTACAGGGTGCTCCAAAAATGTGGGGTGTCACTGTCCAACCATGGGAATGGCACGCAGAATATTCTTGTGCGGATTTAGGTGCTCTGGTAGAAATCACTCAGAAGCTGATGAAAGCCTGTCCAGATGAAGATCTATGGGAGACGGTCGTAACAGCTTCGACAGTAGCTTTTGCGTTCACTCCTTGGAGTAAGACGGTAACAACTATTCAGAACAATCTTGGACTATATCGTGGACCAGTTACGCAGATGCATTCCAGAGTGTCCTACAATAAAACATTGCCGAGGGACAAGAAAATCTTGATGATGGATGCAGTAGATAGACGGGTTAATTGGTTTCACAGAAATGAGGCGACGGAAAGAGAGGCGATGGTTCCATTCGTGTCTGATCATCCAACTAGATGGGGTCAGTTACTGAGAGATCCGGATTTGCCAATCGCCAAACGCCCAGAAACGCTTAAGGTCATGTCTCGATATGTGAATCGACTACTAGAACTGGAAGAGCCTAACGAGATCTTACGTCCAGATCACATGGATCATGAAATGTGGGACTGTAACTATTTCGCTGAATTTGTCGATAAAGAGGAGCAAGGTCTTGCAATTCAGGAATGGAAAAACTACGAGGATGATGTGGGTGCTCAAATTCAGGCATTGGAAGAACTTGTGTTGGCAGATGATTCGGAGTTGGATGTTCCAGAGGAGGAGTTGGAGTTAGTTGATCCACCGGTCCCAGAGCCACAGCCAGGACCATCAGGAATTTTACCTCCACCACCTCCACCACCGAAGTTGCCAAGGGTGCATATTGAATTCCCACCACCTCCAGTACCACCGGAATTGCCAGAGATGATGGATACTTCATCTCCACCCAGATCTCCAAAGCAAGTGAAATTGGTAGAGGATATTGAGACGGACGATGAAATTAGTGTGAATCATTGGGAACAGGCATTTGGACAAAATTATGTGAATCCAGCAGAACATCAGGAGAAAGAATCTGAGTCTGTGGAAGAGTCTGCAAGTCGTTCAGACGAAGGACATGTAACTTTACCAGAAACAGCTCAGACTTCCGAATTTTCTTTGAATGTGAGAGGGCTCATCGACATAGTTAAGCGAGCACAGGCTACGAATTATGCGCCACAGCAAACAGGAATTTATGTCGAGTTGATTACTACAAGGTTTGATGGAATTCCAAACCAACCTAGACATCATACTTTCCATGTTGTGCTAATTAATCCTTTGCATAAGAATGAATTTGTGGCTGCAGCTCAGATGCCGACAGGTATTCCAGAATTGGAAAATGTCCATCCTATTCAGATTCGAGCTAGGGAAACTATGCTAACGCATAATGAGCATTTTGCATATTTACTTAGACCGCCTGTCGAAGGAATTAATAACCAGAATGCCAAAACGGTGCTTCTTAAGTATGTTCGGAATGAACAAGCTGGAAAACCTAATATTTCTGAAGTGGTTAGTGAATTGACAGATGAGGTTCTAGTGGAAAGAAGCTTGTATGCTATTGGTCCCGATGGACGTTTAGGGATTTATCCTTACTCTGTATTGATAACCAAGTCCAGATTGGCAAAAGGGACTATCGTTAACGTCGTACCAAATGCAGTGTTTGAACCATCTTCAGAGGAATTCATTGAAGTTTGTGATGAAGTGCGACGAGTTGAACAGGCAAAACGGAACAGGAAACAAGAGCTTCAAGTGTATGATGAACCAGTTCGTGTACAACCATCTGTAGAACCTATAGTGTCAGAGGAGAAACTTTCCGATAAGGTGAAGCAATATCATAACAAGATCAAGAAGGAAATGCTAGGCGAAGAGGTTAGACCAGGAATGCAACCACCTGAATATCGTGATATCTCGGACTTTACGTGGCTAGAAGATGACGAATTTGAGGCCAATAGATTGATTAAGGCAATACCAGGTTATCAGAAATGGTTGGAGGAAAGACCTTTATTCACGCACGGCGAGCAAGAGGAGGTTCTTGCACCTCTCAGTAAAGCAGAATATTTGGATTGGCTTTATTCCAAATTGCATAGTCATAATTGGCGTGAAGTTCTAGTCATTTGCAAGGCAATACGTTTAGCCATGGATAGAAAATTTCTGATTGATTTTGATAAGGTGTATGCGCCGTTTAATATCTATGAGGGCATACCACCACAGCTGTTGGCACAAAAGCTCCAACAAGCTGAATCGCCAATTACGGTCTATCGCTTATGGGATAACATTATCGTGACTAAATTTCAAACGACGTGCAAAGATGATGTAAAGGTTTTTCATCCATACTTGCAAGCTTTTCGCACTGAAATGCAGAACTTGTTTCGTGCTGAATCAGAAGCTCTTATTGAGTTGCCAGTCAATCAGTTAGCAGTTTTTAAGCGGATTATTGCACGTAAGAATCCAACTTGGGAACATTGTGAACTAGACTTGAACATCCGTGAACCTGAACAGTCTCATACTTGTGCAGATTTCCATAAATTTACAGTTACTTTGCGTTTTCCATCTATGCAGGATGAACAGGGTAGAAGTCATACGGAATTGCAGTTTGTAGGAGTAGGTCAATCTCTACATGGAGCGCTTACAGCAATCTATCTTGAACTATTTCCGGAAATTCGGAATTGGCCACATCTTTTGATGAGAAGCTATAAGAGGTCAATGTGGTTTTTAAGCCGTTGGAATACGGATCATTTAGCTTCTTGGCGTGCTCTTAGAGATACCTATGCAATGTTCATCGAGAAACGCATCATAACAGGTTATCCTGAGATTGAAAATCCGTTTGCGAAAAGAGCGAAAGAACCCTTGTATCTTGAAACTTTCTTTCGATACGTTTCACCAGCTAGTTTCATGCATACAACCAACGGAGGATTAACTCTTTTGGATGATAATTTTCGGTTCCGTTGTGGTGAAACTGGGTATCAGTTCAACAAGTGTGATCTTTTGGGTTTACCGCATTTAGCCAAATGGGTCAAAAGTCGACATCTAATTTTGAATGGTTCGCAGATTAAGTCGGAAGTTGACAAGTTTTTGCGTAAGTATCCGCATCTGCAACGTTTTTGGAAAAGCAGCTATCGACCATTTTTGGCTTACCAAACGGCTATTGAGAAGTTCTATCAGGAGCCTGAATTGCGACAGTTCATTTTGGATAATTGTGAGAAATTTTTGGCCAAGTCTGCAAAAGGACATCCGTTTATGGGAACTGGAAATGACGTGTTGAATCTTAAGTCAGTTTTTCCATCTTGTCAGTCAGGAGAGAACTTCATCGGGTGTATGTACATGAATATCCTACTTTATTTCATGGTCGATGGACCATTAGATTTAGTGGATAAACAGAATCGTCTAGTGAGTGGTCAAGAAATGTATCGGCGAAAGTTAGTCATTGGAAAGCGAATGCAAATCGCAGCTAGAAATTGGCTTGATGGCAAAAATGCACCGCCATATCATGATGTAGCAGGAGGAGTAGTTTTCCCAAATTTTGTGATGCATCCGTTGACTCAGGACAAATATCGAGGTCATCCTACGGGAATTTATTGTCCAGCGGATCCATATCAGACGTGTGACTATGGTACTCCAGCAATGAAATATCATGATCTAATGGAGCATCATTTGCTACCTAAACAGTTGTGCTATTTTCCATCAGCATTGCTTTTGCATCGAGCTAGTAAGACGAAGATTCGCCAGAAAGATCGTTATAACATCTTGAATGTGATGAAACTTGTCGTGCCAAGGCATGAGAGGCACACTAGGCTGAATGTGCCAAGAGCAAACAGCGACGTTAGAACAGTGAGATCTGCTTTTATGCAAGCTCGATATAGAAGTCGTCGGAATCCAGCTATTCGAACGGAAATTCCTAATCCAAAATGGATACCTCCGACGTTCGGCTTGCCTAAGCTCAGGAATCATTGTATGTTGCCTCCTATGCCTTTGCCAAGACAATTGCCGCCTAGACGCGTACCAGATGAGTTACTTCCATTTCAGTTTCGTTTTGAGAATAAGCCACGGAATAAGAACTCGAAGTTGCGAATGAGACAAGAGTGGCTACAGCGAGAGGAGCCTAGAATGGTGTATGAAGAGTATAGTGGTAGCGAGACGAGACGCGCAATAACACCGCGCTATGAGTAGTTTGTTTGCGGTCATCGGGTTGTATATCGTTATTTTTTGCGTGCTAAGTGCAAGTTTTCCTTCATTTAGTACGTAGCTACCCACAATGCTCCTAGTCTTATAAACATATGACTAGTGCTGTCGTCTGGTAGCGTGTATCGCTTGTATTTTGTTTTTCACTTTTTTTTTATTTTTTCTCTACTTTTCGTATTACTTTTGGTTGAATTTTTGCTAATCGTTAATCTGAATTACTTGAAAGCTTACTTTTGTGGATTTTTTTACTAAAGCAGTTGTTTTGTTGTCTTGCTAGTTTACTAATCTGAAGTATTTTGAAGTTATCTTAAAAGCAAGCAATTTATTAGTTATTCGATATTTTGTTGTTGTTGTTGTGAAGAAGAAGAAGTTATCTTCAGAGGCTAATTATATACGTGTAATCCTAAAACGCCTCATTATTTTGTTTCGAAGACGACTTTACTGGTATTCAGTTGGAATTAGCTTGCTATAGTCATTTTGGTTAGTATTTTGATAGTACGGATAGCGCGTAGTCGCTTATATACGGTTACTGTTATACTGATAGTCAAGTTTCGTATTTTGTGCGCATGGATTTCGAGAAGTCACCTATTGTACTGCTAGTCTAGTTAGACTTTGTATTGCTAATCAGAGTTACTGTTTTTCGATTCTTATTGATTTGGCATTTACGTATTCTACTTCATTATTTTGAATTTTTTTTTGTATTTTGTATTTGTTAATCGTATTACTATGCATACAGCAAAAAAAAACAAAAAAAAAACAAAAAAAAAAAAAAAAAAAAAAAAAAAAAAGAGGCAAAACGAGTCCTATATATATTAAAAGGACCAATAAAAATAAGATGCCAGCGTCTATAAATATGTTCTTTAGTAGCTAGGTTAATGTTTGTTTTTCTTTTGTATTTGTTACGTATTTTGGCAAGCTAATTCTGCATTGAATTTGGACTTTTTGAATTTTGTTGTTTATTCTAAAAATCTGTTATAAAGCTTCTTTATTCTTAATTATGTTATGTTTATCCTTTGTATTTTCACTGTATTCTATATTTGCTTTGTAATTTTTGGCAGTAGATTAGAGCAGTAATTTTTATTCTATATCTTTATTTTAACACCTAATTCAGCTCAAGCCATTTTTCGGTGTAAAGTAGCTCTTATCTTTTGTAAAACTTCCTTTCTTTTCTATCTTGAATTTAGTTTAAAGCTCGGACTTAAAAGGGTACTCAAGGTGTACTTATGTGTTTGGTGTAATTAAGTAGTTTTTTTGAGTGAAGCTTTAGTCATTTGTAAAAACGTGATTTTGTAAAACCTTAGAAATTCTTTTCTTATTTCTCTTTTCTATCTCTATCTTTTCTCTTTTCTATCGACTCTCATCTTTCAAAAGCATTGAATCTCTTAGGTTGATACGAGTATTTTTCTGGTTGTGAATGCTTTTCTATTTTTCAGCTATGCGGCTATATTCCATCTCGAGTGCATTCCATCCAACGGTGCTTCATGCTCAATCTCAAGGCCTTACATCAGCCATTATCTCAACGAACGGTTAAACTGCCATTGATAGTTGACTTTAATTTTCTTTGTCTTTGAATCTTGTGCTTTATTTTTTGTAGTTTGTTAGTATGTAGTTAGTTAAGTATTTTCTCTGTTCTGTCTGTCTTTCTTTGTGTACTTAGCTTTGATTTTGTATACTATTTGGATTATTTTTGGCTTTGTCAGGATAGGATATGTGTTGTTTTTGTGGTTATTTACACGTGGGTACTCGTATTTTTCGCCAGGGGATGAATGAATGTATAATTTGAAATATTTGCAGTTGTATTTGTGGTTTAGTTGTGTGAGTTAGGCAACTTTGAAAATTGCTATCTTTCGGATAAACTAAATTCTTGAATTTTTCTTCTAATGGATCTTTAAGTTAGGATTATTTAGGGTTTATTTTGGTTTGTTTGTTGTATTGAAATTTGTTTTCTTTTAAACTACCATTTCGGTAATGCAATTCATTGATGCTGAGGGCATTTATGCCATAGGTCCAAGAGTTGAGTTAGAATGGATTGTACTGACACGGTAGTTTCTGTTCTGCTCATTATACCTGTTGAATTTGTGACTCTGTAGTTTATCTGTAACTGTTTTTGAATTTTGTACTGTTAGCGAATTACGGTAGCACTCTCGTTATCTTGGAATTTTATCAGGCGCTAAAATTATTTCCAGGGGGATGATGTTAAAAACCTACTTTACTAACTGGTAATCCACCCTAAATTACTTTACTTAACTTTCGTGAATGATCAACGTAATCGTTATAAACAGCAACCATTTAGCTTACATCATGTAGCTTATTTGCTTATGTAATCAGTGTTAGTGTTTCTGTCATACGAATCGGTCGGGCCATAGGCCATTTATTGTACTCCGTATTTGCTGTGTTTCTCTATTAAATCAACCGTAAGTTCCATATTAAATAATATGTCCGACTTCTGTTTTCATTAGGGTATCTTAGATAGGGCTTCTTCTTTTCTTTTACTAGAGCGAGTTGCACCCTAGGTAGGCCTAGCCAGAGAACCTGCATCGTTTCGCCATTTAAGTACCGGTTTGGTACCGGACAGTAAACCGGTAGTTAACACAAGCATGGCATGAGATGAGTATGACCAGGATTTTACAAACTATTTATTATAAGCTATAAATCACGCAATGAAACAAAAACAGGAAAACTATTAGTAGGTGTACTTACACTGTAGGGTAGGGTTTGATCGTAGGTATATAAATTTCGTAACAAAGCAGCGACATGCGTCAGAATTTTGCCAAAATTTTGTTAACTGAAAAATGTATAGTTTTCTCAATATGACAGGCAAGGCAACAGCATATATCATTAACGTGATACAATTTGCTAACAGTAAGCATGCAGTCTTGTTTCTTGCATAACTTTACCTCCTGTTCCCAACAGAGTCTCTTACAGCTTAATGGCACCCGTTTGCTGCATTTGTTTAATAGCATATGAAGAAAACCGTGAGATGTAATGGCAGGTTTTAAAACATTTTCCTGCGTTTGAGGAGAAAGTCAAACGATGGTGCCTCTGCTGGAAGACGGGCTTTCGAACCAGAAAGAACTATGGTGCAACGCCTGGTACTGGCTTTGCCGCTAGGAATGCGAAGGCCTTTCTGTCATGTCCATTACCTAGCCGATTTCAATGAAACATTTATCAATGAAGTACCGGTATTTCACATCCAAAACCACCAAATTGTCCAACTGTCAATGGACAGTAAGGACTGGGAGCCATATTCTCAAAACTTAGTTACAGATAGGCCTATCTGCAACTAGGTTTACGGTCATTTTCTGCAGCTAGTAATAAAGCCAGGCCTAACTACGGCTGTAATAAAGCAAGACCTAAAAACTCTTGCTACAGCTAGTGTAATCTTCATTATTAGTAAAGTTAGCTAATCTTTAATCCTAGTTAGAGATAGCCCTAGTTTTAGCTGCAGATAGACGTGTTACGAGTTACAGATAGGCATACCTTTGAGAATACGAGTTCATCGGCGAAATCAAATAATTAGGAAATTTTTTAAGAAAATGAGAATAGTTACGATGAATAAATTTTAAGCATTTTCTGGACTATTTTTGATCAGGACTCAGCTTGAAAATTTTTGCTCAGTACTCAGCATGTCTAGACACTCCTGGAGGCCCTTAACATACTGCTCTGCTCTATTTTAAACATGCTCCATTTTCAGAAGTTGGATAAGCGGCGGAGAAGCAAAGGTCACGGAAAGAAAACATGACCCCCAAGCCAGACTGAAGTACGGTTATTGGCAAAAGCCTCAGTCACCCCCAGGCAAAAACTTCTCGTCGAGCAGGCAAGATCTAACCCCCGCATGTCAACAGCGACTATGATGACTGAAACCTAGATTGCTTGCTCGCTAAGCTTTGGAAGTAAAAAACGGCTGCAGAAAAACGTATCGTAGCAGGTTGCGATTGAATAGTTGGAAAATACAGTCTGCAGTCATGAAAAATGTACAAAGATTTGATCCATATACCTGAGGCGTTTCCCCGCGTTGTGTCAAGAAAGAGTGAAGTTTGAAGACTTAAATTAACTATGAAAATAATAGAAGAAAAGTAATAAGAAAATATATTAAAAATTTTAAGGACACATAGAGTTTTGTACCATTGCTTTGTGTTCTATACAATTACAAATGATATAAGAAAAAGTATTTGGACATACCTGACTATCTTTAATCTTTTTCCGAAGCTGGATAATTTACCATTGTTGTATCATTGCTTTGTGTTCTATACAATTACAAACGATATAGTCAGCTGGATTTAAATGGAGTGTCAATTTTTCACGTGTGTACACCTGGCACTCCCATTGAATGAGCCAACGCCAAAACCGATTGAGCCAAACTTGTTATGCTGTACTGTGATTGAGCCAAGCAAATTTAGGATTGAGCCGCCTTTTATTCTTTAGTAAAACACATTTTATTATGGGAGTGCTAAATGTCACTTATCACTCCCATGATTGATCCATGCCTCGAAAATTTGTGAGGAAATTGTACATAAAGGCTACTGATTGAGCCACCAATTTGTTTGGTCCTGTTTATTTCCGTACACAAGTAATTTAACTCAGAAAATTCAAAATTACCGTTTGTTGATTACCGGTCAATGCAATGTAAGGCTAGCTAACTCCAGGCTTGCTAACTGTCAATTCAAATGTTAACTAATAAGTGATGTACCGAAATAATGGAATTCGCAGTGGTATGTGGCATCTTAGCAACAACGCATTCAATCCTGCTAAATTTTATTCATCGGAGATTGCTGTGTATCATAGGTGTAACGGAGATTTGGAGTGAGAGAGCAACCCCCCACCCGATCGATCAATCCTCCAAAATTTAGAAGTATCCAACCAAATTATCGCCCCCTCCCCTCCCCTCCCCCATAGGTCTAGGTGTACCAGGGTACCGTTTGACCCCTGTTAGACTCTCCCCCCAAGGGGAATGCCAGACCCCCACCCCCCAATACCCGACCTCGACTACACAGACCAGACCCCCCTCTAATATTGGATCCAAACAAAAGAAAAAATGCCAAATTTTTGCGAAAAGTTTTGCAATTTTTCAAACATTTTCTGAAAAAAGTTGGCTGGAAATAGTAAAAACGCTAAAAATGGGTTGTAAAACGCATTACTAGTAGTTTTTGAGTATATATATTTATGTCGAAAATAGTAGATTTTGTGTCAAAAAGGGCCATTAGAAGCTGAAAAAATTGGGTACAGTTTTTATAAAATTTACGATTTTTAGACCCCCCAAGCCAAATTTGGACTTTTTACTCCCCCCCCCCAACTCACAGGTGGTACACCTATGCCTCCCCCCATTTGACCTCCTCCACTGCTTTTCGGAACTTAATGCTTTGCTAAATTTTGATAAAAGATTTTCATTCTTTGAAAATTTTTCAATTTTTAGCAGAAAATCATTGTAAAACCGTGTAGAAAAGCAAGAAAAACAAGCCGTGATTGACGAAGGCGCAAGGATGCAGAAATTTTCTGTTAGGCTATTTTTGGATATTTGTGATTTCCGCATTTGGGGGGAGTAAGTATATAACCCTCCTTTTTCGGTGGTCAACCACCTAAATTCAAAACTTACCCTTCACCTACCGCCAGCCACAATATCCGGTGAAGGTGAAACAGCCAGGTGGGTGGAGTCTCCTCCCTCCCCATCCCAAATCTCCGATGCTCCTATACTGACAGCTAAGGTTCCCCACCCATATTCTTATATCTCGGCCTTCGGAGTTCGGGCAGGAGCACTTGCATCGCAATTCACAGCATTTTACTGGCTGAGATTTGCATTTTAATGCTGATTTCTTTTCGTATTCGAGGAAACTGTGGTTTGCACTCTGGAAAAGGGTTGGATTTTCTAAATTTCAATCCTTTTCCAGACCACAACTCAGTTCCTGTCGTCAACTCTGTTTATTTTCCATCCAATTTGAAATCTGGATCCTGGACTGATAGGTATGTATGTTATGTACTTTTGTTATATTTTCTTTTTTTATATGTACTTTGGATATGGATACGGGTTCATGACTAAGCGGGTTACAATCTATAAAATGTTAAGCATCGGGTTTTCTCTTGTTTTCATATATACATGGATTCACTCATGTAATACTCGTTCGTATCAAAAAACTTTCCGTTTGTGTGTTTCTATTGTAGCAAGGTATATATAAAATCGAATTTTTGCTGCCGTTTTCGCAAATGAAGTAATTTTGGTAGGTGTTAAGCAGCAAAGGAAAAGTCATGCATTTCATATATGTATATCCTCACTAGAGCCTCCTGATCAATTTGGTATAAATTTTACCTAGGTTCAACCTTCTACATAGTCCAGGTAGCCAAAATCTGACATGGTGCCGTGATGTTTCAAGCCAAATTTGTCAATTTCAGCAAAAATAATTTTTTACTAAAATATGTCTGGTTTGGCTTTACATGCATTATAAGAACACGTTTTCTAAGTGATAGGTTGCCTAACTGCAGAAATTAGCAAATTTCAAAATTTTACAACATTTGTCTATCTCGTATCTACCTATTATACCTCCTATCTCCTATTCTATTAGTAATTTGGCAAAGTCAATTTGACATGAATTTTTACAAAAATATTCATATTTTTTGATGAAGATGTATATATATACTAAAAATAACCCGCTCTTTAATTTTCGGCTGGGTTTTTTCTCGCCCATGGGTTTTCTCCCGCATAGGGTGTTTCCCATCTGTTTGGTCGAGAATTTCTCACACAACCTTAAGTGCTAGAGAGATGTTGTATGGCTCATTTTGAAGCTCAAAGCAAGCCTCACGGTAGTTATTGTTAGATTCTCGATTTGTTCCTTAATAAAAAAAGTGCAGCCAAAATTCGAAAATTCGGTTTTGTGTTTTTTGTTTGTGACTTTTTTTGTTAATCAAATTTTTATTTTAAGGCCCAGGAAGCCTAAAAACTTGCCTGTACAGGTTTTTTAGGGCGTAGAATTCAAATCTGGCATTAGTTTTTATATGCGATCCCGACCACCCCCTGGGTCTGGAGGGTCGTGGCTGTGACTAACAGCCAATCAGTCGGTTAAAAGGGGCTGAGGAATATAGCTAAAACATGTGCTGTACAGGTTTTTGCGGTCGGGTGAGGTCGAATTTGGCGTTAGTTCTACTGTAGCAGCCATCTCCCACGGCGGGGAAAAACCCACCTCTCCAAATTAAAATTTTTCTAACCATTGACCAGAAAGGTCAAACTCATACATACATTTGTTTAATAGAACCTGCAGATTAAATTGGTTACACGTACCTGCAGATTAAATTGGTATAGGTTTTACCTGGGTTCGTTCTGTTGGGTGGTCTAGCGGGTCGACGGACATGGTGCCATTTCAAGCCAAATTCATAAAAAAGCTTACGGCTAGGCCTAGCTGCCTGTATAATCAGCATTTCGATATGTCAAACCACTAAAAAGATCTGGCCAATAATCTGAAAAGTGGGATTTTTCCCGCTTGACTATACGTATATATTGTATATATACGTGTATATAAATATATATAAACATATATATATATATATATACATTCAGGTCGTTGTACATGTACGAAACTGATAGGTATGTCCTTCGCGGCGTTTCATATTTAAGAGTAGATAATTGGCCTTTTTGCCACGGCTGCCAAATCTTGGGTATTTTGGGTATATATTACCCAAAATTTAGCAACCGTGGCAAGTAAATGCCAATCATCTACTTTTGGATATATATATGTACGAAACTAGCAGAATAACTTTGTCTTCTGCCAAGGACAGAATGCCAAAGTGGCTAAGTTAAACCATGTCCTCCTCTTGGTGAGCGAGTCAAGCTTCTGCAATGAATGCTGCTGACATGAGCATTACAGCTATTTATACGTATATCGGTTATAACAGTTTTTAAACATCTTTAAACATAGATTTCTCAAAATTGCACAGTATGCCAGAATTTCTTTTTGTGCCACATATGGAAGACATGCGGGCCGAGGCAGGGACAATTTTAGGATTTGGTTCACCAACTCTTAATTCTCCAGAAAATACGCCATACAAGTGCGGTGACACTAACGTTCGAAAACTAGTTTCGTTCCTCCAAACTGGAGAAGTTTTAACTCCAACCAAGAGAAATGTCTCTCCGGAGTAGTGGAATTTCGCAGTACTCCTTCCGCAAAGATTTTGCAGTAATTTTGAACAAACTGATTTCTGCGAAAACGGCCATTTAGACGCCCAAAATCGTTTTTGGCTCATACTGACTATAGTGATGTGAGCTAAAAACTTTTTTCGCTCCGGTGCTTCGGCTGGAGCGGGCTGTCCGGAGCTCTAGAGCTTCGACTGTCACTTGTCAGCGGGGTATATCAATGTTGTAAAGGATTTAAGGTGCTGGTTTCTTTCGGGTACTTTTGACTCATACGACCTCATACCACCTTAAGCTAAATAAATTGTTCATACAATGAAAAGCAGCTTACTTTTTATCGCTTAACATTTTTATGTTTAGATTCCCATTTCTTTGCTGTATATATACGTATATACAATAGTTCTAGCTGTATTTTTTAATTGAAATAAGTTCAGATTTTGGCATTATTTAACAGAGTTTTATGGTGTTTGACTGAGGGTACTGCTGTGTTTACATATATAAAAGCCATTGCAGTTTGCTTTTCAAGTTTCAATCTCTCAAGGTTTCTCAAATCAAATTTAAATATTATATTCCATCAGATTCCTTGTCGAAATTTCCAAATTGGATTAAATCAAATTGAATAATTAATTAAAACCGTTATGCGCATCATTTCTTACAGGACATAATTTGACCACTGTTTGCATTTTACATATATACGTTTATTTTCTACCAACTGGACAAGTTTAAATTCTCTCTAGAAAAAATAACGTACAGTGGTATTGAAAAAATAGAAGAATTATTAAAAGTAAGAGTAATCCAAAATTCAAAAAAGAACTATTAAAATAGAACAAAATAAATGGAGAAATCGTGGGTTACACACAGAAAACATTGTAAATGCTCTTCAAATGTTTCTTCTTTGCCCATTACATATTATATATTATATATATTAGTTTTGGACATCGGAAAAATTTTCCCGTACCCTCAAAACCATTCCGTATATACATACAATAAGCCCAATCATAATATAAATGTCACAGCATTACGATTTGCAAAACAAAAAATTCACCCAAACCAAAACTACTTACCCAATGAAAATCCAGCATGCACGTTGTGTTGTGTTCACAAGTTTAGTTCAAATCCAGAAATGTCCAAAGGAACTGAGTTCTGGTCTGGAAAAGGATTGAAATTTAAGAAATCAAGCCCTTTTCCAGAGTGCAAACCACAGTTTCCTTGAATACGAAAAGGAAATCAGCATTAAAATGCAAATCTCAGCAAGTAAAATGCTGTGAATTGCGATGCGAGTGGTCCTGCCCGAAGGCCGAAATATGAGAATATGGGTGGGGAACCTTAGCTGCCAGCATAGGAGCATCGGAGATTTGGGATGGGAGAGGGAGAAGACTCCTCCCACCTGTCTTTTTCACCTTCACCGGATATTGTGGCTGGCGGTGGGTGAAGGGTATATTAGCTTTGGAATTTGGGTGGTTGACCACCGAAAAAGGAGGGATATATACCTACTCCCCCTAATGTGGAACTCACAAATTTCCAAAATTAGCCTAACACAAGATTTTCTGTATCCCAACGCCTTAACACGGCGTTTTCTTGCTTTTCTAGACGGTTTTCATACGGTTCCAAATAATGCCAATGAACATTCAACTATGAAGTAATTTTGACATTAGAAGACATTGTTTTAAACTCGAAAGCGTGATTGTAAACATGTTTCCAAGTCCAAAATAAGATCAATAATGAGTCTGCAAGCCCATAATACAGTTAAAAACGTGTATTTCTTGCAATGATAAACACATTGAGCCAAAAAGTTGGACATTTTTGAAAACTTTTGCAGAATTTACCCTAAAAATACCCAATTTTTGGCCGTTGCTCACGCCGTCGGCTCGACTACCCCCCCCCCGGGGGACGTCCTCCCCAAAATTTCTGGAGAGGGGTTGAGAAAATGGATGGGGGGCTACCCCCCCCAACCCCCCTCCGCCTTACACCTGTGGAGGAAGCCGGTAGCGGCGATAACTTGGGGTGATTCTTCTAAATTTTGGAGGATTGATCGATCGGAGGAGGGGTTGGTTGCTCTCCCACTCCAAATCTCCGTTACACCTATGCTTTCCAATTAATAAAAACTAGTAGGGTTCAATACTTCAATGCGTTGTTTATTGCTAAGATGCCGGTTAACATTTGAATTGACAGTTAGCAAGCTTGGAGTTAGCTAGCTTTCAGTTGCATTGACCGGTAATTAACAAACTATAATTTTGAATTTTCTGAGTTAAATTACTTGTGCACAGAAATAAACAGGGCCAAATAAATTGGTGGCTCAATCAGTAGCCTTTATGTACAATTTCCTCACAAATTTTCGAGGCATGGATCAATCATGGGAGTGATAAGTGACATTTAGCACTCCCATAATAAAATGTGTTTTACTAATGAATAAAAGGCGGCTCAATCCTAAATTTGCTTGGCTCAATCACAGTACAACATAACAAGTTTGGCTCAATCGGTTTTGGCGTTGGCTCATTCAATGGGAGTGCCAGGTGTACACACCACAATTTTTCGACAGTCTGTTTAACATGGAACAGTTGAAAGTTTTACAACGGGATTGTCGAGGACTCAACTATAAATTAAATGAATTTAAACATTTGCTGGCAACTGAACGAATCCATGTTGCCTGTATTCAGGAAACATTTTTAACTGATTCATACTGCCCACAATTTACTGGATATGATTGTTATCGCCTGGACAGAGTGAACTTGTGGTGGCGGTAACTTTAGTTGATAAACGGCTTAAACAAACAGACTATGCAAAGAAGATGTTGTTGGAGGGTTATAGGCTTGCTTACTCAGTTAGTCCAAAGTGTGCCTGTTACGAGCTTCAACGCACAAGCATAGCGTGCGCGAATTTCTGATTAATTAAATGATGAACTAATAGTTTTCGTGAGAGGAGTCCATAACATTTTAAAAGTATCAAAATACGATAATTGCTGCCGCCTTGATTTGGGCATGCCAATTCGGAACTTTTTCTACCGAAAAAAGGAAAAGGTTGGAAACAATACATGTAAATTTGATACTAGGTGCTACCAAGAGTACATGATACATAAGAGTATGACAAGCGTCATACGCTATGCATGATAAGCCTGTTACATCCTCTCCACGCTATCAGCTGACCCACTACCTAAATCAGGCCCCCCTCACCCCGCCCCTATCTATGTACGGGCAAACGTACATAATACATAAGAGTGTGACAAGCATCACACTCTATGTTATCAGCTCGCTAGCCATGCTCTGCGCGCTAACGGCCCAACCTCCCTCCGGCAATTGCGTACCTAGTGCCCCCCCGCAATTCAGTGCCTATTTTATGTACTCTTGCTAGTACGCAAATGCGTATGTTCACCCGCTTCTACAATAAGCATTCTATCGGGACCCCGAAAATGTGACCTATCATTCGAGACTGATAAATGATAGGTCACATTTGCGGGGGGGGGGGTCCCGATAGAAGGCTTATTGTAGAAGCGAGTGAACATACGTAAATTCCGTAGTAGGTACTGATTTGCGGGGGGTCCACTAGGTACGCAATTGCGGGAGGGGGGGGGGTGGGCCGTTTTCGCGCAGAGCATGGCTCGCGAGCTATAACATAGATTGTGTATGTATTGTATTGTGTATGATACATGTATTATGTACTCTTGGTACGAGGTCCAAACGGGGATCGGGCTCGGGCTTCTATATTTTGTACGCTCATGTGTAAATCATACAAGCTTAGACCCCCTACACAAATTGGGCTCCCGTCAGGTTTAACATGTAAAAATAGTAACGTTGACCCCGATCCCCGTTTGATCCCCGTACACAGATAGGGGCGGGGTCAAGGGGGGGGCCTGATTTAGGTAGGGGGTCAGCCGATAGCGTGCAGAGGAAGTAGCAGGCTTCTAATGCATAGCATATAACGCTTGTCATACTGGTGCTACCAAGAACTAGGAACTAGGCATCCGTTGACTTGATGCTAAAACTGTGTTTTAAGCTTTTTAATTGTGCAAAACTTAAAAGTTTTAATTTGGAGGTTCCGTAGTATACAACAGTTTGGCATTAAATTAATATAGACATTGTCCAGATTCAGGAACGTTTATCAGAGGATTTTTGAGCGCACACGAAAAATTGACAAACGCTATCTGCGTTGACACCAATATTTTCAACCTATTTATTATAGGCGAATTAATTGAAAGGCGTCTTTGTATCGTTAATTACGTTATATTTTTTGTTCGCGTGATGTTTCGTAGCTAAGTTATGTGTAATTTTTCTGGTGGAAAGTAAGTGTAAAAAGCCTTCAATACAACTAGAGATTTGATCCATAACGAATAGCGTTGTAAAATAAGCTTTTTTGTGGAGTTGAAAGTTATTTGGTTTTTGGTATTTATTATTCAACCCTAGTTTTTGTCCTTGTTTGATTGCATATAAGATGATACATGTATTATGTACTCGTGGTACGGGGTCCAAACGGGGATCGGGCTCGGGCTTCTATATTTTGTACACTCATTGCATTGCATTGATCATTGCATTATAACACTTTTTCTATCTTCTGATATCTAGGCTGTACTCGATATTGTTGTTACTTATTAAATCTTATTTGTGGGCAACGGAAATTTTACATCTTCTATCCTTCCATCCATTACAGCTAATAATTTCTTGTGGGCAACGGAAATTTTACATCTTCGATCCTTCCATCCATTACAGCTACTAATTTCTATCTGATCACGGTAATTCTGCCAGAACGAGATGACCTGCAGCTCATGGAGGTAATCAGGGATACGCCAAATTCTATCGACATGAAGTTGGTCATTTAACCAATAATATGGTGAATACAGATCTTCTGATAATCTCGACAGGCACATTGAAAGTAAAAATCATCAAATCCAACCTTGGCGTTTGGCAGGAGAAACTGTTAACCGTTTCGGTTTGTTCGCATGACATATTACTGGACATAAAGACTCACAGTTAAGAAAAAACTTAAAAAAGAAAGTTCAAGCCCATGATTCTGCCAACCCAGGTAGTTGACGAGGGAAACTGCGTCATTAGAGCGCAGAATCAGGGATTAGTTGCAACATCAACGACAACTCGTCGACGACTCAACACAGGTAAGGCATCGAAAGGTGAGCTTTCTGTGTTGACACCAATATTTCACCACCTATTTATTATAGACATATTATCAACTTAATGATTCGAAAGTTGAAAAACTCTGTAGATGCAAATACACTGCAGGATTTGATTAAAGTTATATATAGATTTTGTAGCAAAACAGCTGGCATTCGAATTTCACCAACTTGCACTGACTGAAAATGCGTTAGTTTGCTTAGCTCTATATGACAGGCATTAAACAATCGAACAATTTACATTGTACATATTTGCTAACAGCTAACATGCCGCGTTGTTTCCTGCACGAATGTACATCTTGTTTACAACAGTCTCCTACCTCTTAAAATCCGAGTGGAACTCGTATGCTGCATGCGATAGCATCAAGAGTACATAATGGTAAAAGATTATGCCACTAGGAAAGCTCTATGTTATGAAAGCAAAAATTATGCTCTGTTCGCTAACGGCCCACCTCCCCCGCAGATTAGACCCATCACTTCAAAGAAATTCGCGCGCTATGCTCGCGCACACAAACCAGGCATTTGCCGTGAGGAACTGCTTACCATCTCGATTCATTAGCATGACATTTTATTGAACGTGCTCGACCTAAGCATGCATAAATTCAGTTTGACGTTTTAGCGATCTGTCAACAATTGCATCTGTGGTTATGCAAATTGTGTCAAGCAGGATTTCACCAACAGCCAGTTTTAATGCTACTTACTACGTTCACTGTATGATTGCCATGATTTTGCCGGGTGCCATCAACGCAAGAAAGACGGCGATAGTAGTCTTGCTTGCCGCGTTTGGAACTGGACTGATTGCTTTGATAATTCAGGTTTGCTCCGTTGCAGGATGATGATTAGTACGAATTTCATCGAGATCACAGATCACAGATCGGCCAAAGCATGTGAGATCGTCAACATGAAGTCAAATCCAATCCTCGCCAGATTTGGTAATTTAACCAGTCACACGGTCAGCACAGACCTGCGGATAATCCCTGCAGGAAGCATGAAATCAGTAAGTATAAGCCCACCCTGGCCTTTGCCAGGAGTAAGTGTTAACGATCTCATCTTATTCGCATGATATCCTGCTGGACGAAAAAACGGTTAAAATTCACCATTCTTACCACCCAGCAGAGCTGCCACGCCAAGTGATCACCAACAAAAACTGCTCCATTGGCGTTCTGAATCAGGGCCCGAATTGCAACATTAACCCAGGTATGTACTCATTAAGTCAGATTGAACTAAATTTAGAATCTCTCAAAATATCGCAAGGCATCAATCAACATTTGCACTTGAAAATCTCGAAACAAGTGAAAGACACCAAGTGGCTTTGCCAACCTACAGACATGCCGTGTTACCATTATTACTATTTTCAGTCATACCTTACATTTTTGTGTATTACACCATGACTATTACCAAAATTTTAGATTTTATTTTATTTTATTTTTTCACCTATGTTATTCAATAACATCAAAATTCGCCTATTTTATACAGTTTTCTAACATCTAAAAGTGACTAAGTTTTTTAGCAATTAAATAAATCAATTTAATCCGACACAAAAACAGATTGTATGCTACCATCAAGAGTACATAATAACTAAGAGTGTGACAAGCGTCAAGCTTTTAGTTATTAGACTTGTGGACATGATCTGCACGATAACGGCTGACCCCCCCCCCCCCCACAAATTAGACCAACCACTTCAAAGAAATTCGCACGCTATGCTCGTGTGCTGAAGCTCGCAACAGACGCACACTGAACCAACTGAGTAGTTGTGTTTTCGAGCTTTAGAACGTAGGCATAGCGTGCGAATTTCTTTGAAGTGATGGGTATAATTTGTGGGGGGGTCAGCCGTTATCGTGCAGATCATGGCCACAAGCCTAATAACTAAGAGCTTGACGCTTGTCACACTCTTAGTTATTATGTACTCTTGCTACCATATATACCAAATTAAAACAATTTGGGGGAGGTTTGTTGTAAAAGATTGGTTTTTGCTGAATACTATTTTCTAATTTAAAACACAGACTCTCCTGTATTAACTTTGCAATGAGATCGACTTAACTTTCGTAAACCTAATAGTTTCCAACTGGGTTGTAAATTGCATAAAAGTGAGCCAAATCGAGATCGAGTTCAAAAAGATTTCGCACAAAGTAAACGATGCAGGTTTGACGCACTCGCCAGGAACCACGGGCATTAATGTTTCTAGCACATTGAAGGGTTACTAGCATTGTTACATTAAAAAGCCTTAGTATCTTTTTTATAAACTCTGCTTCATTGTTATATTCATATAATGGCAAGCTAACCGTTATTATGTCCAGCGAAGAACGAGTGGGCGAAGCTGAAAAAAGCAATCGACAATACAAGTATCTGCTAAAATGCAAAACGAAACAACTCAGACAATACAAGAAAGGCAGTCAGAAGTCATACTGGTTGTCGAGCCTAGTACCTCAAGTGTACCATGAACCTCCCATCGCCAAATAGGTGCTAGTCCTCGACCAACCAGTCTAATTGCAGGCCAGTTTAAACATACTATCTGATCTTTTCTGTTCCATAAAACCTTCACCCGTCCTTGCTGGCTCAGTACTAGCATGAATCTAGGTCTTCAATCGATTTTTAATAGAGAACTATAAGAACACATGGATAACTCTAATTTTTCATTAGTTTGACCTGAAACTTTAATAATTAGTTATTCCATTATTTCCTTACACCCTATGTGTGCATTGTGGATTGTTTTAGCTTTGGAGATTTTTTAAATTTTATCAGTATTGCAATCGCAATGCTAGTGCTGTGCTCGCACTAACACTGCCAGTTGGTCAGTATCATCAAGAATGCATCATCTATCAACATCATCATCAGTGGACTCAGAAATTCTGTGGAATTTCTGAAAACTGCTGGATTTCATTTCAGTAAAAATGTAGATTTATGACAAACCTTTTAGGAGTTCTGTAGAATTCCGTTTGTGTCAAGAAAACTGCAGTACGGTGATTCAGCAAATTTTAGATGGTAATATCTAAGCTTTGATTTAGTGCCGAAAAACCATTTTGGCGAAACAGTGATTGCATATTTAGCTGTATAGTTTTTAAATCAGCCAACTCTTACATCAGTCAATAAATCTATTTAGAATCACCAACTGGTTCATGTCTACCACAAAATCCTTTTAAGGTTTTCCTTTCCGTTCTAACGATAGCGACGAATGTTTTCGGAAATTTTCCGCTCTTTGCTCAAAGCAGATGTCACAAATTTATATTCAACTTTTTTTTAATTTGCCCCACTCCAGTTAGAGCACGGCGGTTAGACGTGGTGTCAGTGCTTTATATTCAACTTGTTGATCCAATCAGTAAACTCAATCCTATGGATAAACATTTGGAGAAAGAACAGGTTTTTGACTGCAATCATAGAATGTTACAGCTAAGAATCAGCTAACTGCCCAGAAATCAGGTAACGCAGTACCCAGGTCGTAACGAATTCTTCTCAAGAATTCCTTCACGGGAGCTTGAGTCAAAGTTTTCATCCGTTAGTTTGAAGTTGCTATATTGCAAATTGGTCGTCCTTTCTTTGAAAAGTAACTGATTGCGTAAAAGATTGATTTGGGCAGATAAGGTGATTTATAACAAGAGTACATAATACATAAGAGTATGACAAGCGTCATACACTATGTATTATCAGCTCGCTACATCCTCTGCACGCTATCGGCTTACCCCCCCCCCAAATCAGACCCCCTTATCAAAGCAAATTAGAGCGCTATGCTTGCACGCTTTAAAACGAAAACACAACTAGTCAGTTGGTTCAACGTGCGTCTGTTGCATGTAAACATAGCGGGCGAATTTCTTTGACATTTTATGGGGGGGTAGGCCGATAGCGCGCATCGGATGTAACAGCCTTATAATACATAGAGTATGCCTGCTGTCATACTCTTATGTATTATGTACTCTTGTTTATAATCCGTTTTGGAGATGGGTGGTAATTGTTAAAGGTTTTTCCAATCTTTAAACATTGCAGGCTTATTTATGGTTTCATTAGTATTTAGTGCAGAGTTTGAGCTAGAACCTTTTAAAGCTTTAAATTAAGGTTGTCCAAACCAGCAGGACTAGCCCTTTGTGCCAAGCCAGGCAAAACAAAAATATTGGCATGGGCTGCTGACTCGAAACTTCATTAATGGTAAACTAACTATTTCCCTGGCAGTTTTCCTAAACCAGATTTCCAAACCATTCGAATCAAGGAATACCCAAAGTAGGGGCATCAGCCGCAAGGTGGTTGCTTTGCCAAGAAAGAGCCCGCACATGTACAATATCTACAATGCCGGAAAGCTGAAGTCTTGAAATGGCAAGGTTTGAGTTTACCATGCCTCTTCCGTTCCTCTTCCGCATTGGCTCGACTCGCTCCAACTCGACCTAACTGAGTGTCTGCGACTGCCTGTCGCGTCTATCGACAGTTAAAAAAGCGTTCCACAGTGCGCGAGAAACTGCGGTTCGAGACCTCCACATGCCGTTTTCGAAGCTTCTGCCGCGCAGGACTTTCATTGGAATCCAAAAGTGGGTTTTCCTTGATCGATCGCCTGTTCTAACGGGATGACATTATTCAGGTTAACCAAGTAAATTGAAACTAAAATAGGCTAGGGAGTGATACAACACAGCTGGGCAAGCAGGCTAATGGCATAGATAAGCCAGTGCATAAAACATTACTGCCCTTTAATCACTGTAAGGAAAGGTGGTGATCTTCGAAAAATATAAAGGCCCTATCACAATTTATACAAGAGACAAGTTTGCAACTTTACCACAGAGAAATTATAGAAGTTGACAAATGGAAAGTCCTCTAGCTATTAAAGTTGTTTCTGCGTCAATTTGGTGAAGTTGAAATTTGCTGAACTGAACAACGTTATTTCAATGTTAGTTAAAATAATTAAAGTATTAAAATTTATGAAATATTTAGGAATATCATTGAGATGACAGGTAGTAAAATATTAAAACATCACGCATTTGGTTTCGAAGACTCTGAGAACTACTGATCCTTGATAACAAAACTGCAAATGAGCACGGGGAGATGTTTTGAAATTGCGGATTAAATCCGTTGTGGAAATGTTTAACAATTAGTGATGTTTACGCTGGCCTGTTTAGTTTCTAATTTCTAGTTTCCTTTTTTAGCTTGTCACACTCTTAGTTATTATGTACTCTTGTCAGAACCTTTTGTTTTCGTCAGGCTACTGTAAACTTCAAGGCTTCAGCACATTTGATTAACCCTTTACGGTTTTCTTTTTAAGAGATTCCAGCAAAAACAAATTATCCCAAAAGGAGTTTTGCAGCAATTAATAATGTTGTTTACTACATTCAATGCCATGGTCATGGTATTGTCGGGTACAATCTAAAAATGCATAGTGTTTATGCTTAGATTGCTTGGAATTGGGCTAATTGCATTGACTGTTCATGGTTTTCAGAGTTGAAGAGTCATAACGATTAGCAGAATTCCATGGTAATTACGGAGCACAGATCTTTGAAAAATCGTGGGATCTTTAACATTACGTCAAACCCAATCATCGTCATATTTGGCAATCTAACCAAACATGCTGTGAACACATATCAACTGATAGGCAGCACGAAGGAGCTGGTTACCACCTGCGATTATTAGCAAGGCGCAATGATTATTGGACGTAAAGATGGTCCAAATAGATATCGATAACCAAGTGATTAATCACGAAAAACTGGAACCTGGACTAAGGACCCCATATCCATATCGGTGATATTCAAATTGTGTCAAGTCGGATTTTTGCAGCAGTCAGTTGTAATGTTACTTACTACGTTCACTGTAATTGCCATGATTTTTTCGGGTGCAATCAACGGAAGAAAGGTTGCGATAGTGGTCATGCTCACCGCCTTTGGAATTGGATTAATTGCTTTGATTATTCACGGTTTATACATTTGCAGGATTATTATGATTATCCCAAATTTCATCGCAATCACGGATCACAGATCGGCCACAGCAAATCGTTAACATCAAAACATTTTGGGGTTTGTACCGGGAACCGAAATTCTAAGGTAGTTTGTAGCTTAAGAATAAATTGAAATTTTTCGAAAAATTAACGCTGATTTTATTAAAATTTTTGATTATTTGAAATTTGCAACCAAATCTTCAATTCTTGGAAAAAATTTCAGATTTTTGGCCAATTTTCATAAAAACATTAAAACTATCAGCTAAAAATTCCTGCGAAACCATAGACATCCCGCGTTAGTCTATGGTGTGTACTACAAAGAAGATAAAAATAACCGAAAATAATAGTATCGTTGGTATCGTTGGAAATCAAAGAAAACTTTTTGATTCTAAATGGATTTATTGAATTCAAAAGACTTGATGTTACATGTTACTAAAAATTTCAAGCAAATAGAACAATTCAAGTTTCATCATAATCCAACTGCTTATTGAAATTAATTCCTGGAATTTTCAGAAAATTCACAAAATCCCTGAAGTGTAGGATGGATTCTCTAATAGATTCTCTTCTACGGTGATAAACACAGCATTGTTTCTTTAAGAAGCAAGATCTTAAGGGGAAATAAGCAGAAATGCAGAGGTTTTGCAAAAGTATTGGTAACAACAAAAAATTTGTTGAAATAGAAACTGGTTATTTACCATTGTCTAATTTAAAAAAGACTAAATTTTAGTCGTATTGTGTGTAAAAATAAAGTGCTCGTTGAATTTAATTAATTAATATAATCAAGAGTACATAATGTAAGAGTGTGCCACTAGGCACACTCTGTGTTATCAGAGCAAAAACTATGCTGTGCTCGCTAACGGCCCACCCCACCCCCCCGCAAATCAGTACCTAGTCGAAACGGGGGCACGCTCACTCGCTCTATATTTATGTTGTGCTTAAGCTAGTAAACACAAGCAGTGCGTGCGCGAGTTTCATGCCTGCTTCTAGCTTTAGAACATAAACATAGCGCACAAAATTCTTTGAAGTGAAGGGTCTCATTTGCGGGGGGGCCCGTTAGCGAGCAGAGCATAGTTTTTGCTCTGATAACATAGAGTGTGACTAGTGGCACAGTCTGATATTATGTACTCTTGCTATTACATACATATTGTCGAGCTGACTAATAATAATTACAGATCATTATATTACAAAGCAGATTACAAGTCCCTAGTGGCAAACTCTTATATTATGTACTCTTGGTAATAGCAAGTAACAGATTACAATTCGAAGTTGCTATTAGCATGGATGCAACCTTGTTGAGTGTGGGAAAGGTCAGTATATATTGTGTTAACACCGATAATTCAGTGCACTATTTCTATTATCATGTCTTGTAAAATTATTTGCATTGCAGATCTCGGAAGACGCAATGATGCCTTGATCCAATCAGTAGATTCAATCATATAGATACAAATATTTGGAGAAAGAACAAGTTTTTGACTGCAATCATGGAATGATGCAGCTAGGAATTAGCTAACTGTCCAGAAATCAGCAACTGCAGTACCCAGATCGTAACGAATTCTTCTCCACGAACTTAAGTCAAAGTTTGCATCCGTTGCTCATTAGTTTGAAGTTGTTATATTGCAAATGGGTCGTCTTCTTTCTTTGAAAAGTATGTAACTCAGATTGCGTTGAAGATTGATTTGCTCAGTTAAAGTGATTTATAATCAGTTTTGGAGGTGTGTGGTAATTATTTAGAGACTCTTCCAATCTTTAAACATTGCAGCTTATTTATGGTTTCATTTATTGCAGAGTTTGGGCTGGGCCCTTTTAAAGCTTTAAATTAAGGTTGTGTTAAGGTTGTCCAAACTAGGACTAGCCCTTTGTGCCAAGCCAGGCAAAACAAAGATATTGGCATGGGCTGCTGACTCGAAACTTCATTAATGTTAAACTAACTATTTCCCTCGAAGTTTTCCGAAACCAGATTTCCAAGGCATCAGAGTCAAGGAATACCCAAAGTAGGGGCATCAGCCGCAAGGCGGTTGCATGTACAATATCTACAATGCCGTAAAAGCTGAAGTCTTGAAATGGCCAGGTTTAAGTTTAGCATGCCTATTCCATTCCTCTTCCGCATTGGCTCGACTCGCTCCAACTCGACCTAACTTGATGTAACTGGCTGTTGCTTCCATCGTCAGTAGAAAAAGCGTTCCACAGTGCGCCAGAAATTGCGGGTTCGAGACTCAACACATGCCAAGCTTTTCGAACCTTCCGCCCTACAGGACCTTCATTGGAATCCAAAAGTGGGTTTTCTCTGATCGATCGCCTGTTCTAACTGGATGACATTATTCAGGTTAACCAAGTAAATCGAAACTAAAATAGGCTAGGGAGGGATACAACACAGCTGGGCAAGCAGGCTAATGGCATAGATAAGCCAGTGCATAAAACATTACTGCCCTTTAATCTCTCTAAGGAAAGGTGGTGATCTTCGAAAAATATAAGGACCCTATCACAATTTATCCAAGAGACAAGTTTGCAACAGAGAAATTATGGAAGTTTACAAATGGAAAGTCCTCTAGCTATTAAAGTTGTTTCTGCGTCAATTTGGTGAAGTTGAAATTTGCTGAACTGAACAACGTTATTTCAATGTTAGTTAAACTAATTAAAATATTAAAATTTATGAAATATTTAGGAATATCATTGAGATGACAGGTAGTAACTATTAAAACATCACGCATTTGGTTTCGAAGACTCTGAGAACTACTGATCCTTGATAACAAAACTGCAAATGAGCACGGGGAGATTTTTTGAAATTGCGGATTAAATCCGTTGTGGAAATGTTTAACAATTAGTGATGTTTACGCTGGCCTGTTTAGTTTCAGTTTCAGTTTCAGTTTCAGCTCAACTTTCAGGCAAGTAGACCATAACAAGAGAACAATATAATCTTCACGATTATGCATCTAGTAAGATCTAAATATTTATTGAAGGGAAATTTACGAGTTCGAAAAGATCTGATATGGATGCAAGTGGACAACAACTTAACAAATAACATTGAGTAACATTGAGGCATGACTTTGCACCTTGGCAACCAATGACAAAGTGGGAAACAGTGGGGGTCTGGGGGGGGGGAGCCTCACTGCAAACATTTAAAGTTTTTACTCTTACGTCCAGTCTAGCGAAATATGAAGACAAACTTTTACTTCTACGCAAATTTTCACACTTACGATTCACATAGAAATTAGAAAAAAACTGCAAAACTTCAAAAACCGACAGGCGAATGTTGATAGATTTGTTCTTGCCAAAAGACGGAACTTGGCCTCCCAATCTGTCTTGGTGGTCTCGTATCGGGACCAAAAACGTTTAAAACAGTTTTAAATGAAACAAAAAGTTAATAGTTTTGGAGAAAATTAAAATTTTGCTGCAATTTGTAAATTGATGCGTAGTTAGAATTTGCGTAAACCGAATTTAGAGCCTGAGTTGAACTAGGCAAGAATTTGACCGAGAACGAGACGACGTCCATCTTACACTTTTGTTGTTTCACGGTCACCTATGCGGTTGCACTTTTTGCAATTGTAGAGTAAGCAGTGCAATGAAATAATGTTATGCAATGCTACCAATGCACAATACGAACAAATACTAAAAAGACAGGCCCAATGACTCACGAAGCGGATATTCGGTTCTTATTATGGGAACCTTTTCGAAATTGATTGTGATAAATCTCGTTGTGGCACGCAAGGAAAGCATTATGTTTGGTTAGGTCCATTAACACCCTGATTCAATCTTTGAATTTATATAGGTATCTTCAGTTTCCGATGTGTGGTCTTTGTGAAGAGCACATCTGCAAGTATATTTGCAAAATTTGGGCACACATGTAGTTACATGTACACACACTGGATTGAACAACCAGAATTAGTAATTCTTATTAACAGCTAACTACTTTATCGAAATCGTAATTTATAGGTATTACCAAGAGTACATAATAATAAGAGTATGCCACTAGGCACACTCTATATTATCAGAGCAAAAACTATGCTCTGCACGCTAACGGCCCACCCCCCCCCCCCCGCAAATCAGACCCTAGTGACCCCCCCCCGCAAATCAGTGCCTAGTCGAAACGGGGGTACGCTCACTCGCTCTATGTTTATGTGCTTAAGCTCGAAAACACAAGCAGTGCGTGCGCGAATTTTGTGCCTGCTTCGAGCTTTAGAACATAAACATAGCGCTCAAAATTCTTTGAAGTGAAGGGTCTAATTTGCGGGGGGGGGGGGGGGGGGCCGTTAGCGAGCAGAGCATAGTTTTTGCTCTGATAACATAGAGTGTGCCTAGTGGCACACTCTTATATTATGTACTCTTGGTATTACAGTATTCAGTGATTATTACAGAATGTCTGCTTCCATTATTAACCTAAAGATTCGTTGTTAATTTTCATCACATGAACTGCATTCTACGGATTTAATCTGATTGAGTAAAGGTGTTCGCACGAAGATCCAACAATAATTCTTCTATGTTAGTGATAGCAGACAAAATCACAATCGACCATAAGCTAAAGCTGAAGATGCTAAGATTCAAAATGTAACAGCTTTGTAACAAACTTGAGCAAAGCTATTTCTTTTTGAAAGCAGCATAAAAGCAAGCTAGCTAAAGGCGAACGGGAAGATTGAAAGTAGCAGGCTCAAAAGAGTGTACATTACAGTGTGCAAGTTTACAGTACGGTTACGCATATAAAATAAATAATGAGTCAATGATCGCAATCACAGCTCGCGCACAGAATCAGTGACTCTGCACTCGCACGAATAGGTAGATAATTCTAAGCGGTACTGTAAAAATTAAACCTAACAAGGCTGCCAATTTTGCTTTAAAAGCTGATAACGGCTGATATAGTAGATTCGCCCAATCTGCGTCATACCCCAAAGTGCGTCACGCAGCCGTTTAAAGTTATCTGGTGCGCTACAAAATGGAAGATATCTTAAAGTTTTCACATTTCTGAGCAGGTCTATTCAAGCTCTAAATTATTATTTATGGTGTAAAAATTATTTGCTAAAAAGTTTTTAACCGTGCACAATTCTACTAATTGTAATAGTTTAATTTGCAACCCAAATTCGCTTTAAATAACAAAGTACTGGCATTTTAACAAGTTTTTCGAAGATCACAGATTTTGTTGACTTTGATATATATTGTTTATATACAAGCCAACTACCATATAAAAAATTTTCGTAGCATAAAATTGTCGGAAACAGGTGTTATTGCATCTCAAAGTTTGGTTTTCTAATGCAAATTATAGCAACTTTGAAATGACGCGCTTTAGGACGCGTCCGACGCACTTTAGGGAATGAACTTCTCACAGCGAAAAACTACATTTTTTAGCATAAAAATGGCTATAACTTACGATTGACTTTATCTAATACCGTCAAATTTTACAGAAATGTAGACGCAGAGGTACTTGAGACTTCTGTAAAGTTTTATGTCGTGAAATTTCGCCATTCAGAAGTTACAGATTTTCAAAGTGACCACTCATTTTGCGTAGACAAAAGGTGACGCAGATTGGGCGCATCTACTATACTCTAAATGAGCTAAAAATTAAATGTAGATCAAGAAGACATCAAATCTCAATTGCGTAAAAATACTGAAATTATAAATGTAGAAACACTATTACGCTGAATGCAGTGAAAATTGAAGTTAGGAGGACCGCTAGGCGCTGTCTGAGCGCTCCTAAGGATTTAGGAGAATTGCTAGTAAGGAGAAATCTTTTGAAACGCGATTCTCCTAAGTTTCCTCCTAAGACGAACTTAGGAGCGCTCCTAAGCTTAGGAGCGTCTTTTGAAACGCCCGCCTGGTATTTAGACAGGCGTCCACTGCTCATACTCAAGCTATTATTAATGAGGATTATTGAAGGTGATGTTAAAGCAAATAACGATATGCATCAGTGTAATAACGACTTGCATCAGTTTAATAACGATTTGCATCAGTGTATTTTGTTGATGACAATGTAAATTTTAACATAGTCCCATGTACTCATGAGAGCCCTTAGTAACTGTGATTTTAGTAGTACAAATATTCTACAGCATCTTAAAAATAAAAAGTTTAGCTGTGGACCAAATGGTATTCCATTATGGTTTTTAGTTAAATTTGCCAAATTTGTAGCATATCTCCTTTCTCGAATTTGTCTTACCAGATGATGGTCAATCTTACTAAGGTGTTTAAAAAAGGTGTTATCCAAAATGAACAACTTTTACTTTTAAGCAATGTTATCTGTGATTCTGGCTGTGTCCAGCACGAAGGTTAACTAATACAGAAAAACGAAGCTCACTTTCAGTTAAACATAAGTTATAAAATTACTTTCCTATTAACTTGCTGTGCTGTTCTAAAACTATGAAATCCATAGTTGTGGAAAATTATTAACCCTAGTTATGTTGTTTGATTGATTGCATCCTGTACTTTTCTGATGCTCCACGCCACTAGCATTGGAAATTCTAATTGTGAATTACATTGTATGTCTCCTGTTCTTCCTGACGCACGACTACTATTCTAGCCAGACAATTAATTGCGCCCGTGACATGCAAATTATGCGACGTAGGATTTATTCAGCAATTAATAGTAATGTTATATACTGCATTCACTGATGGTCATGGCGTTTTGGAGTACTATCAACTGAAGTAAGGTGGTAATATTGTCTGTTTTGCCGTCTTTGGAATCTGACCAATTGTGTTGATTATTCATGGTTTGCTCCGTTGCAGGGTCATAATGATTAGCCCAAAAGTCAGTGGAATTAATGACCACAAATTGTGAAAGGATATGGATATCTTTAATATGACGCAAAACCGAATCACGCCATATTGGGAAATCAAACCAGTTATGCGGTGAGCACAGGTCAGCCTATAATTTCGATAGGCATTAAAGCAAAGATCATTAGATCCAACCAACCCGGACTTTTGCGATGATCAGCTGCTTACCATCTCGGCCTATTCGCATGAAATCTTATTGGAGGTAAAGACGGTGCACATCCACATCGTTCTTGCTATTCAATTGAGCCGACACGCCAAGTGATCAATAACGAAAACTGAGGCACAAGTAACCAGAATCAGGAGTCTGTAACTGTAATATCAAATCAGGTACTCACCATATGGAAATTGGATGGAAAATGGTTGAAGACGACAGAGCCGCAGCAAACAAAGCCAATTTCACATGAACATCCTTGACTATGGAGCTTCAGTCGGTTGTATGTATAATAACTGACGTAAAAAAAGAATTTACGGTAACGTTTGGTGAGGAAGTCTACTTGACAGCTTCATTTAGTGCTTTAAGGAGTAGAACCGTCACTGGAAAGCCTTGACCATGGAAAGCCTTGACCACGACAATCATTTAACCGTAGATAACAATGCGGACTACGGTCCAATCAAAAATGTTCCCCATAAGAAAATCTTTCAATTGATGTAAAATTTGCATATATCGAAAAATTTGAAAACTCGAATCAAAATTGACCGTAAGTTATTGGCCTAGTTTGAATCGTACACCACGGCTTTCCTCCCCTGGTAGCCGTGCTTCCACTATACCACGGTTCCCAGAAGTCAAATTCTATACCCGTCAAAAACTGTCAAAGAGTTTAATCAACTCCTAGTCCTCCTTGATTAACTCCTTGTCTACTGAAGTGAGTAAGCAGTATAAACTGCGCACTTCTTGTATACATACTTTTCTATATTTAGGTCCACAATCTGGCGTCGGTGTGTCGCTATTGCCATCAGGCAGAAGGCGACAATCAAACGGGTGATGTTGGCGGAATCCTGCTATAAGATACCTAAAACGATTTGCCAGAGAACTAAACACCATTTACAGCAGAGACAAGCAAATAATCCTGGAAAGAGCTGCTAGAAGGCGCCGGGCAGTGACCTGATCGAGAAGTTCTCGTTAAAAAATGAAAATATTGAAACTGGTTTAACGATATAAACATGGAACGAGGTCTTTTTAACGATATAAACATTATATACTTCGGCTTAGATAATTTCTTACAAAGCTGGCAATAAGGCATCCTTGCCACGAAAATTCATCATTTCTTCGAAATGCCTTTACGTTGTTGCTGAATTTATAAGAGATTGCCTAAACCGAACTATATAATTTATAGAACGTTAAAACGATCTCGTGCTACGCAACATAATGATATAAACTTATATATTGCTGTAAAATTTTCCTAGCTCAAGTTATATTATGTAATTTGTCGAAAACGCCCGCTTTTAAAAAATCTCAGCGTTGAATGTTTAGATATTTCGGATTTAATGTTTCGAGCATATTGCAGGCTTATTCTATTAGGAAGAGCTGAGTGTCTTACTCTTGCTATAATAAACTCTTGGTTGCAGGTACATGCTCTGCACGCTAACGCCCTACCCCCCTCACAAATGAGACCCCAGCCAACCACACCCCACAAATCAGACCCGTCAACCACCCCCTCCACAATCCAGACCCTAGTAGATTTCACTAGGGTCTGATTTGTGGGGGGGTCATTTCACTGGGGACCAATTTGTGGGAGGGTCAAATCCACCAGGGTCTGATTTGTGGAGGGGTGGTTCACTGGGGTCCAATTTGTGGGGGGCGTCGTTTCACTGGGGTCAACTTTGTGGGGGGGAGGTGGTTGACTGGAGTCTGATTTGTGGGGGGTAGAGCGTTATCGAACATAGCATGCACCTGTAGCTGATAACAGAGAGCTTGCCTGCTGTCACACTCTTATCATTATGTACTCTTGGTATCATCTATCAACATCATCATCAGTCCTGAAAATAGCTGGATTTCATTTCAGTAAAACTGTAGAATTATGACAACTTGAATTATTCTATAGTTTTCCTGAACTTTTAGGAATTCTGTAGAACTCCGTTTTGCGCCAAGAAAATTGTAGAACGGTGTTATAGCAAATTAGATAGTTGTATCAAGCTTGGATTTAGTGCCGAAAGACCATTTTGGCTAAACTGTGACTGCTTATTTGGCTGTATATTTTTTTAAATTAGTCAACTTTTAGAATCAGGCAATAAATCTATTTGGAATCACCAATTGATTCAAGGCTACCACCAAATCCATTTAAGGTTTTCCTTTACTTTCTAACGACGACGACGAAAATTTTCGGTTATATTTCGTTGTCACCAATAATTCAGTGCACTATTTCTATAATCATGATGTCATTATAAAATTATTTGCATTGCAGATCTCGGAAGACGCAATGATGCGTTGATCCAATCAGTAGATTCAATCATATAGATATATACAAGCGTTTGGAGAAAGAACAAGTTTTTGACTGCAGTCATAGAATGCTTCAGCTAAGAATCAGCTAGCTGCCCAGAAATCAGCTAACGCAGTACCCAGATCGTAAAGAATTCTTCTCTAGAATTCCTTCACGGGAACTTGAGTCAAAGTTTGCATCCGTTGCTGATTAATTTGAAGTTGCTATATTGCAGATTGGAACTCTGATTGCGTAGAAGATTGATTTGGTCTTAAAAAGTGATTTATAATCAGTTTTGGAGGTGGGTGGTAATTATTTAGAGATTCTTCCAACCTTTAAACATTGCAGCTTATTTATAGTTTCAGTTGTGCAGAGTTTGGGCTAGACCCTTTTAAAACTTTAAATTAAGGTTGTGCTAAGGTTGTCCAAACCAGGATTAGCCCTTTGTGCCAAGCCAGGCAAAACAAAGATATTGGCATGGGCTGCTGACTCGAAACTCCATTACTGATAAACTAAGTATTTCATTGGCAGTTTTCCTAAACCAGATTTCCAAGCCATGAGAATCAAAGAATACCCAATGTTAGGAAATCAGCCGCAAGGTGGTTGCTTTGCGCACATGTACAAAATCTACAATGCCATAAACGCCGAAGTCTTGAAATGGCGAGGTTCAAATTCAAAGTTCAAAAATTTCTTATGCAAACAAAACATTTTCTCAAGGCTCACAGTTCATCATAAATTAAGAAACGTAGAATTCAGAAAATGTGCACACACAAAGTAGTTTGGCTAATGGTTACGTTTTAATTAACTACCGGCAATTAGAGAGGCGAATCAACTGCAGGTGAACTGGGTGCAACCCTAATCAAGAAATTAGAATCCTATCTAGACAACTAGACCTTCCCTAGTTAAAGAATAAATAAAGGCATAATCAATTTACTGTAACAACTTACGGATTTACTGGCAAAGGAATTAAATGATCAATGTAGCATATAATAATAATAGCACTCAAGTCAAGCCCGCAGCCGACCAATCTACATCGAAGAACAACTCATACTGACTAATTAACGAAGATGGCTAATTAGCGATATGGCCGAAGCCGAGATTTCTACACAATAGAATAAAGATATCATTCAAAAGATTAGTGAAATACACTTCGCATGGCGAGTATTTAACATTAGCCTAGGATAGTTAAGTAGTAGCTAGAGAATTACTACTGTCGTGGTTTGTAATGCTTTTAAATGTGCGTGTGTGCGTCTGTGCGTGTGTGTGTGGTGTGGGTGTGTGGGGAGAACTCACTGAATCTCCTTCCGTCGGACGAACATTGTGAGATTTACCAGAATCGAGTGATGTATAAGTTGCGTATGCGAGTTATACCAAGGGCCAATTTCATAAAACTTTGAGTCTCTGCGACTTTCCTGTGAGGTCTCTGCGGCTTTCCTGTGAGTCAGGGTGGGGTGATTTTTTTGTTAAAATTTCGGGTGAATTTTTTGTTAAGCTTGCTATACATTCCGGCCACTACCTTTTGTCAGTTTTTTATATTTTCGCCCTGCGTTTCACCTCGATGTCACAGAATTTTGATTATGATGAGCCTCATCAATTTGATGATGAGCCCCTCCATCGGTGGTCCGGCCCCCCCATCACGCCATACATAAAAGAGCTGGGGCCCGTCTCATAAAACTTTACAAGTCGCGGATTCCGCAACTCGCAGCTGCAAGTTGCGGATTTGCAAGCTGCAAGTGTTGCATAAAGGGTCAAGCGCGAAATCCGCCTTGCACTTGAATTGCGAGTCAAGTAGGCTGCAAGATGCGAGTTCGTTTGAACACAAGCAGCAAGTAAGTGTTTGATTAAACTCGCTGGAACACTGACTTGTAACTTGCAAGTGCGAGTAAAGTCGTCTAGTAGATTTTATCTAGACGATTTTCCAAAAAATTTAATATCTTTGTTATTCTTCGTTAGTTTTTAACCAAATTTAATATGTAGCTGCATTAACACGTTTTGCCCACTTTGTGAAAATTTCAGTAAATTTTAGGTTGTTCTGAAAAAATTACGCTTTTTAAAGAATTACGGTCAATTTTGCTTCTACTCGCACTTGCAATGCAAGTACTCGCAATTGCGTTGCAAGTAGATCAAGTTCCGCCAGAGTTGGAAGCGGGTATTAATTTGGCGACAGGCCCCGCCCCGCTACCCGCCCCGTCCCGGCCCGCGGCCCGCCGCCCGCAGTCAACTGTTAGCGAGTAGAGCATAGTTTTTGCTCTGATAACATAGAGCTTGCCTAGTGGCATACTCTTATTATTATGTACTCTTGGTAAAACTTAACTGATGGGACTGTGGTAGCCAATTTGTCTACTTATGGAAGCAATTTTTACAAATTTTAACTAAAAACAAAGATTTTTAATAAAAACAATATTCTTTGGACGATTTTTAGTAAAACACAGTAAAGTGCTGTGCTAGTAAAAAATCCAGCGAAGCCGAAACTTTTTAGGAAATTTGAGTCTTGAAACTTGTTTTAACCATTTATACTCATTGTAGCCGAATTTCTTACCGCTAGTGAGATCAATTTTAGTACTCCTTGAGGGGGGTATTTCTTCCTTGTCCACCAGTGAACGTATACATGTAAAACCTCCAAAAATTGAAATAGAAAAGGGATTTTAGCAATTGAGCTTATCGGAGGTTTTCGGATTCACTCCTATAACCAGAGTTGGCAAATGGGACGAATTCTCTGATCCCATCCCATCCCATCCCGCCAGATTTTCAAATTCACCGTCCCATCCCATCCCATTTAACCGAACTTGCTTTTTCCAATCCCATATAATCCCACTTGCAGTATTTGACCTTACAATTGCTATAGCATTGAAATTTTAATATTGACATATGGTCTTGAGGTGGTGGTAATCCTTGTGTGAGGGGAATTTTGAAGCGGAATAAACTTTCGCAATTTTGGGAATTGGATAAATTTGACACACCGTTTTATAGCTTATAATCAGTAAATCCGAAAAAAGCAAAATTTGCAAAAAAACCAGCAAAATTTTTTCACATACTAAATATGTATACGCCATCGAACTTTGAGTATCGATTTCGCAAAACTATAGAATCGGGCAAAATTTCATTTTGTATGAAGTATGAAGTTTGGTATCAAGGACCTGTGGGTTGAGGGAAATTTTATGGATTTTGCTCAACAGGTCTTAATGCTCCAGGAAATCCGCCAAATGTGCGATGACACGAAATTTTGCAACTTCGCATTGAGTATTCTCGCAGCTGGTGAAGTTCAAGTAAAGAAAATTCCCTCCGCAATACTGCGAATTTTCATCCTGCCAAAGCATACGCGAATCCATGGGGTAGTTTTTGAGAAATTGATGTTTAAAATAAAATAATAGCAGTTTTTGCCAAATATGTTTGTCGGCCAAGTCTCTAGCTTAAAGCACCGGATTCCAGCTAATAGGCATTAATAAAATGTGCAATTAAATTGTATAAATTGATTAGAAAGTAAGTCGATAGGACTAAATCGATTGAGTATAAATAATTTAAAATTCTCCTTAAGATTTGGCAGTAATTTTGACAAAACTGATTAGTCAAAAATGGCCGTTTTTTGACCCCCAAAATTGTTTTTGGATTATACTGATTTGACCACACTAGAGATAGCTCTAAGGTTGTGTAAAAAATAAATTAATCTAAAATCTAAGTCTCATCTCCGTCGGTTGTTGAGAAAATTCATCTTAGCCTTGCCTACGCCTCGGATAATTTCAATTTCAATATGCAATTATTCACTGTCATACCGTGGACTCAGTGCAAAATTTGGTATGGCACTACCCCTCATCGCGAAAGCGAGCGACTGAGGTGTAACACGGAAAAAATTCACCTCAAAGCAGAGGTGCGCTGCGTCGAAATAAGGAATCGAAAAAGTGTCGATTATAATTCTGCGCCAAAAACTGGTGTAAGATGCCGGGTAACATTTGCATGGTTTTAAAACTCTAAACAGATACTGTATCACTGTGAAATTAGAATTTTACATTAGGTGTTCAAAAAATTTTAATTAATTTGTGAAGATAGCGAACTGCCGAAAGTCGATAAATTCGGTCACTATTGGTGACCAAAAATGAGGGTCATTAATTCCACAGTAGCACAGTACATGTATAAAGGTTTCAAACTATACCCAATGTTGCTTGGAATCCCTTGACACTGTAGAAATTAAATTTTTTCTGTAAAATTGTGAAAATTGTTGCTTTTTACAGAGAGGCATATAACGACCAGGCTATATTGCAAAATTGCATATTTTTGCACTTCAACATATTTGGTCTTTATATATTACTATATTTATACTAAATACTATATATACCTAACTAAATTACTAAAACTTGAAGTTGACTTGCGAAAATTTGCTTCAGTTGGCTGCAAAACTCTCGTACTCTCATATTCAAATTGCACACAATTGATGGCTCGAAATTTGGAAGAACTGAACGAAACAACTCTAATTTTGAACTTGATTATGCACGACATATGTGGTTAGTTTATGTGCGAAAATGAACGAAATCCGTGATCTAAAAATTTTTCATGATGGACTCCTTTTAACTGCTAGCTCAAAGGTCGGATAAGCAAAAATGTTCATTTCGGTGACCTTTTTCTATTTATATCAACCAATCAGATGTATTTCATGTAGGCATCTAGTACTACGTACCCTTAATTAGTCCTCTTGTTTATGGAAGTAGTATTATCACTGTGCTAATTATTTATGCCTCCTTCTCTTTTATAACGAACTTTATAACGAAAAATAGTGGCAAAAACCAAAGATTTTTATTTTTCGCCTAAAAATTCGGGACTGGTCCCAGAATGTTAAAGAGCACCATATTAGGAAAGTTTCATCAAATTTCATCCTAAAAATTGGAGCCTGTAAAGTTACATTTACACAAAGCGATACCAGCACATTAAAGAGCTCCCTGCTTTGCTTTGCTGGTAGTCATCAGAAGGCCAATCATGAAATTGACCAGACATTTTTATGCC
The DNA here is from genome assembly GCA_030248195.1 of Trissonchulus latispiculum. Lineage (NCBI taxonomy): Eukaryota > Metazoa > Nematoda > Enoplea > Enoplida > Ironidae > Trissonchulus > Trissonchulus latispiculum. Next base: position 74,421 of record JASAND010024834.1, read on the forward strand.
AAATTTACCGAAATATTGCACTTTTTCAAAATTTGCAAACTGCTTGAAGGCATTGTAAGGCAAAATGATCCCACAAAAT